>RCUC01160228.1:0-54257 GCA_003697995.1 Taxidea taxus jeffersonii | reverse complement strand
AGAATGGGAGGAAATGCCATGCTATGTAAACCATAGCTTGAAAAATATTTGCCAACCATGTATCATGTAAAGGGTTAATATCTAGTATATATAAAGACCTCCTACAACTCAAAAGGAAAACAATCTGATTAAAAACGGGTAGAGGAAATTAATAGATATTTTCCTTAGAAGACACCCAAATGGCCAACAGGTACATGGGAATGTACCCAACATCACTAATCATCAGGGAAATACAAATCAAAAGAACAATGAGATATCAACTCACAGCTGTTAGAATGGTTATCATCAAGAAAAAGATAAAAAGTGATGGTGAGGATGTGTAATAAAGAAAATGCTTCTTTTTACTACATCTAAAAAGAGAGAGAGAGAAAGAATACTTGTACACTCTCAGTGGAAATGTTAATTCATTCAACCAGTATTAAAAACATTATGGATGTTCCCCCCCAAATTAGAGAACTACCATATGATCCACCAACCCCACTTCTGTTCATATGATCCACCAACCCCACTTCTGGGTATACATTCAACAGAAACAAAAACAGATACCAAAAAGATAAGCTGCACACCCATGTTTATTGCAGCATTATTCATAACAGATAAGATATGGAAATGATAAAGAATGATAAAGAAGACATGTTATTCACACACAGTACAGTGAACTATTATTCAACTAGGACAGTGAAGGAAATCCTGACATTTGAGACATCATGGATGCACCCTGAGGGCATTATACCAAGTGAGATGAGCCAGACAGAAAAACACAAATACTGTATGAGATCACTAACACGCAGAATCAAAAAGCCAAACTCCTAGTAACAGAGAGTACAATGGTGGTCAGCAGGGCCGGGGGCCAAGGGAAATGGAGAGATGTTCTTTGAAAAGATACCACCTTGCAACTAAAAGATGAAGAAATCTGGCAATCTAATGCATAGCATAATGACCATAATCAATAACACTGTGTCACATTCCTCACAGACGTACTTCTCCTCCTGAAGCCCTTATGATTCTTAGAAAGACATCTCATATATTCTTGTACATTTTGAAAGAAGAATGCTTCAAAGAACATACCTGTGTCTGCAATGGGGGGAGGAGGGCACATATCCTTTATTAATACTGCACTACTTCTTTGGCATGGGATAAGCCTTCACATTCTCTCTCAGAGGTTCAGTGATTCTCCTACTCTTAATTCTGTCCATCTGTAAACTTGTGAAAATTTGACAAGGCTTCCAATACCTCTTCAATTATTGCCCTTAACTAAATGGAAGAATTATGTGACTTACCAGAGTTGAGACCCTGCTCCAAAAAACACATTAAGAACCCAATGAATCTCCAAGAATAATATGTAATTGTAAGGACATCTGTTTCATATCAGTTGGTTCAAGTCTGAGGAACCTGGATATCAGCAGTCAGTGTTGATACACTTCTTGTTCCACGTTTCGAACAGATCACAAGGACCAAAAGTATTATGTTCTACTTTAGACAGAAAAACTAGCCAGAGCTAAAAACCCTGCCTACCACACAATCTATTTCCTCTCTGGCTCTTAAGGCTTCCCAGAAAATATCAACATTAGTGTAAGTCTAACCATCTACTCCATAAATTAGATCACCCCATACAAAACCATAGATCTCTATGACATAAAATGTTGAACAAAGACAATAAAAAACTATACTAGCTTTCCATATTTGTTCTTAGTTGGCCATATTTAATATCCAGTAACTGTATTATTTTTTAAATATTTTTATGTATTTTTGAGAGACAGAAAGCACAGAGGGAGTGAGAAGGAGAAGCAGATTCCACACTGAGCAGAGTCTGATGCGGGGTTCCATCCCAGGACGCTGAGATCATGACCTGATTTGAAAGTAGACAGTCAGCCAACTGAGCCACCCAGGTACCCCTCAGTAACCATTATTACAATGAGTTTTCACACAAGTCTCCTCACACCAAACATGAACAGATGTCTGAAATATTAGAAATGATTTGATAGTGTGAAATACCAGCTATGTCAGGGTAAATTTTCCTGACTTAATGAGAGAGAAATTTGAATCCCACAATGTCAGAAAAAACTATTGGCTGGGATATGGATTTTGAACATCATCTTCTATCAGAAATCCCCACTGATGTCCTCCATGTTATTCCTTATTCTCCACAAGTACCATATGATACAACTACCATATGATAATTGACTTTCTCTGCTTGACTTATTTCACTCAGCATAATCTCCTCCAAGTCTCATCCATGTTGATGAAATGGAGGGCACCAGGAGAAGGAAAGGGAAAGTGAACTGGGGGAAATCAGAAGGGGAGACGAAACCAGAGACTGGACTCTAAGAAACAAACTGAGGGTTTTGGAAGGGAGGCGGGAGAGGTGCTGGGTGAGCCTGGTGGTGGGTATTAAGGAGGGCACATATTGCATGGAACACTGGGTGTAGTGCATAAACAATGAACCCTGGAACAATGAAAAAAATAAAATAAAATTAAGATGTGAAAAAAAAAAAGAAATCCCCACTGAACACTAGAAGCAAGAAACAAGTCGTTAGACTCATAAAATAAATGGTACTGAAAGAAACACATCCTTCATTCCATTCCTCTTTATGCTTCAAATCACCTCCCGCTTCCTTAGGTTACAGCTGGTGAAGACTGGGATGTGACCAAATTTACTAGATGGTTAAGCTGGAAAAGAGGCCTCAGGCATATATTAGCCAGCTCAGACTGTTCTTCCCAGGAGAAACAACAAGGACAATTGTATAGCTTTGTTTCTATTCAAGGGCACATCACATCTATCTTTTTATTTCCATTATGGTCAGAATACAGAACAAACCTCAATCACCCTCCTGTCTGGATTACGCTGCATAAAAATATTTGGGAGACAAGGTCTCTACACTCCTGGGGGTCTCTGTCAGGTATCACTCCTTTACAGTCAGAGGTCTGAGATTGAACAGGGCTCAATCTCCGAAGTAAAGAGAGGTACGAGTTTTTAAAACTTAACATTGTACAAACACTTTCAGATTATTTTTAAGATTTTATTTATTTATTTGAGAGGAAGAACAAGGGATAGAGGGAGAGGGAGATGCAGGCTCCCTGCTCAGCAGGGCTCAATCACAGAACCCTGGGATTATAACCTGAGCAGAAGGCAGATGCTTAACCGACTGAGCCAACCAGGTGCCCCACATGCAGATTACTAATAAATGATGAGGCTACTTCTCATGTAGGGTGAAAGTATGAACCTCCAGGACTTAATGGTATCGTGCTTATGTGGAATCAAGTCAGCTGTCAGTCCATTTGGCATATTATCTGTGTCAAATTAACCTTTATTTACACAAAGGCAGTATGAATTTTGTTAGAGTTCATTCCTGTGCATGTTACTGGGGATTAAGGTTTCTGAGAGGACAAATCTGGACAGAACCTCAGCAGGACCATCTCTTCTTTTGTAACCTCTTCAAGGCATCTTTGATTTCCTTGTTCCTCAGACTGTAAATCAAGGGATTCAACATCGGAATAACCACAGTGTAGAATACCGATGCAAATCTGTCAAAACTGGAGGAACCACCAGAGCTGGAACTCAAATAGACATAGGCAATTGAGGTATAGAAGAGGAAAACCGCTGTCAGATGAGAAGCACACGTGTTGAAAGCCTTGGACCTGCCTTTAGCTGAAGTGATCTTCATGATGGAGATGACAATATAGCCATAGGATATCATGATAATGAGGGCATTTATAATCCCAAAGATCATTGATAATATAGCAATCAACAGTCGCATAAAGGAAGTGTCAGTGCAGGACAGTATTATCAGTTGAGGTATGTCACAGAAGAAGTGAGTGATAACATTACGCCCACAAAATTGGAGCTGAAACATGGCACATAACTGGGATATAGAAGCAGAGAGTCCAGCCAAATAGGATCCCAGCACCATCCGAATACAGAGGGTGGGTGACATGATGGATGAATAGAGAAGTGGATTACAAATGGCGCTATATCGGTCATAAGCCATGGCTGTCATGAGACAAGACTCAGTCAGTCCCATGGTTGAACAGACAAAGTACTGAACAGCACAACCCACAAAGGTGATAGTCTGCTGCTCCTGGAAAAAGGTGGAGAGCATCTTGGGAGCTATAGAGGTCACATAGCAGATATCTATGAAGGACAGATTACTGAGGAAGAAGTACATGGGTGTGTGGAGGTGAGAGTCCATCCTTATTAAGATTATGAGGCACAGGTTCCAAATCAGAGTCAAAATGTAGATCAGCAGGAATACAACAAAGAGCACTGCTAGGATTCTGGGGAAATCAGAGAATCCCAAAAGGATGAAATAGGTGATCTGTGTAATATTTCCTCCCCCAATCATTGGCTTGCTGCTTCTAAAAATCAGGAAAGAGAGAAGAGAATGCACTGCTGACTCAGGTGAGATGACAGTATTACAATTCCCATATGTGCTATTTTTTCCCTCCACTGAGTGCTGGGAAAGAACCAATGTCTCACTGTCCTGAAGAAAAGACCCAGCTCTTCATCTCAAGTTATTAAGAGGAGTAATTTTTTAAAAAGATTTTATTTATTGATTTGACAGAGATCACAAGTAGGCAAAGAGGCAGGCAGAGAGAGAGACAGGAGGAAGCAGGCTCCCTGTGGAGCAGAAAGCCCAATGCGGGACTCGATCCCAGGACCTGGAGATCATGACCGGAGCCAAAGTCAGAGCCTTAACCCACTGAGCCACCCAGGTGCCCTAAGAAGAGTGATTCTTTTTAAAGTGCTTCAAAATAATGATGTATTATATTTTACCTAATAGAATAGAAATTTAAAAAAGAAGAAAAATGCTTCAGGTTCTCAAGTATTTCATAAAGTCTCATGAATATTAAAGAGATATGTTTGAATTTGAGAACTAAAATAATATAAATGAAGTGATTATTATAGAGACCATTCATTAAAAGTTTTTAGAACCACTGACAATTCATTATATAACCACTGCTTTACAAAACTATAAGTAGAATCACTCTAGATTAAAACAGAGATAGCCCTTCAGGCCCACATGGCCCTCTAGATAATGTTTTGAAATTTCCTCTTTTATCCTTATGAAACGTTATTTACCCTCTTTGTAATAATTTCACAAACTTTTATATGAATGCAGTTAATGTATCATCTTCTAGCTGGCCTAGAAAACTATAGCGTAACTTATGACTCTGATGATATTTTCTTGAGGCACAGTATATGTGCCCAATAAAGTTATGGAACTAGTCTTCTTAGGGAAGTCTTCATACTAAGTATACCAAAGGTAAGGCAGTACAGCTCACTATTGACTACAACATTTTTTCAATTTTAGAATACTTTACTACTTGAGAGACAACATGGTACTGTGGTTAAAGATTCAGACTTTGGAGATTTGTCTGATACCCTCTCGCTTTATGAGCTTCTCCCAGTAGCTTAAACACACTAAGATTGATTTATTCAAAATGAAGTGATAAAATTGGGAGCCCCTCGACTACGAAATTACTAGGACAGTTATAAGAAAACTCATGAAGATGCTCAGCACACAATTCTGTACACAGTAATTGTTTAATGGGTGTTGGCTATTATTATCATGGATTGCTTACAGGTAACCATGAATGACAGCTGTACCCATGGTTAGGAATGTCAACAGTGCTATAGTTGTATGGGTTAATCTGAGGAATTTCCTGAGGCATCACTGACCTTGTAGACAGTGAAGAATCATAACCTGTAGGCAGATGTAGATTCAGATCTCATGTAGAAGCAAATCAAACCACCCAGGGCCATGAAGTCACAAAGCACACAAACAATTTACTATTTAGTTTGCTTGAGTTTGAGTACAGTTGATTAACTGACAGCCAGCATCAGACTATGATGGGCCCTGATGCAGAGGAAAAGTAAATAATTTTAATTACCAAGTACCACATAGCTATATGTCATATGCTTTATTGATACAGTCATCATGTTAGAGCTCATTAACAGATTCATCATAGATTGCTACTATGGCCTATGCTCCATAACTGCCTGTCCTTCCTTCAGATGAAAGAGTACATCAATGAGAACAGCTAAGAAATTTTTGAAAAATTATTAATAATTAAAAAGACATGAACTTTCAAATGTAAAAAATATTTTGAATACTGATCATTCACTATTCCTATGAAAATAGACATGTGTCATGGGTGCCTGGGTGGCTCAGTGGGTTAAGCCTCTGCCTTCAGCTCAGGTCATGATCTCAGGGTCCTGGGATTGAGCCCCGCATCGGGTTCTCTGCTCAGCAGGGAGCCTGCTTCCCCCGCTCTCTCTGCCTGCCTCTCTGCCTACTTGTGATCTCTGTCTGTCAAATAAATAAATAAAATCTTTAAAAAAATCTCTGTCTCTTAGAATCTCTCTCTCTCTCTCTCTTTCTTACACACATACAAACACAGGAAACAAATAAAACTGCCTGAAGTAATGAATGGCATGATTCTGGTTTCCTTCTTTAAACCTCTCCATGTTTCATCAATTTTCAACAACCCCTATATTTACAGTAACAAAAGCTGTTAAGATATATATAAATCCTTAAAAGTAAGCACAGAGTAAGACAGAAAGGAAGAGGGGGAGGGGAAATGAAGGGAAGAGAGAATCAGAGAGGAAACAGACTTTCAGAATTTCCTGGCTTTTACCTACTGGCTGTGTCACACTTAGCATGTTATTGACCCCTCTATGCCTCAGTTGGCTCATCTATAAACAGCGCTAAGAATACTTACCACCTCAGAGGGTTGCTGGAAGGACTGATTGATATAAAGTGCTTAAAACAGTAAGGGCTCAATAAATGTTGATCATTCCTCTCTGTGAAGGAAAAATAAAGCAAACTAACACTGAAATATCAAGGAGCTCTTCACATAAATTGTTTTCTAAATTAGATGTTCTCTAAGCCGAGACTCAAGAATATCGTTAGTCAATGACTGTATTTATTTCTGTCTGGCGTTACTCTGTTATCTCCCAGTCAGCTGGAATGTAAACTGCTGATGCCAGTCTTCATGGGCTACCACCACCAGGCACTCTGAGCTGATGAAGCTCCATACAGTGGACAGTCTAGTGGACATGTTTCACTATTACCAATAAGCACCTTGTATATGAGTATTTGTGTTACTGAACAAATACATGGTGAACAAATGGTTCTTTCACCCACTTATGGAAGTAAAACTAAAATTATCTTATTTCATTTCAATTATGCTTTTATAAACTTGGAAATCTTCCTGTTGAATCCTAAAGTGTGGCCAGTATAACTTCTCCACATTTTATCCAAGGTCAGCTGGAGTCAATGAAAATATTTTGAAAACAAACTCTCATGCACAACATCCCCAATACACTAACATAAACAATCAATTCAGTGAAAATAAGTCAAGCTTCTGATCCATCACTTGCAGTAGAACTCTTCACTTTCTTATCACATTATGGTGACAGAGGCAGCCAGAGGTAAAGGTATTTCATGTGACTAATCATTCCCAAAAAGATAAGGAATTATAGATTGTTCCACCATTTCATGACCATATGTATCTTGTTTCTATTTTATTTCTTTTCAGTGTTCCAAAATTCATTGTTTATGTACCACAACCAGTGCTCCATGCAATACATGCCCTCCATAATACCCACCACCAGGCTCACCCATTCTCCCACCCCCCCCTCCAAAACCCTACGTTTCTTTCTTAGAGTCCACAGTCTCTCATGGTTTGTGTCAACCCTCCAAATTGCCCCATCTCACTCCTCTCCATCTCCCAATGTCCTCCATGCTATTCCTTAGGCTCCACAAAGGATATGAAACCATATAATACTTCAATCTCTCTGCTTGACTTATTTCACTTAGCATAATCTCTTCCAGTCCCATCCATGTTGATACAAAAGTTGGGTATTCATCCTTTCAGATGGAGGCATAATACTCCATTGTATATATGGACCATATTTCTTTATCCATTCGTCCATTGAAGGGCATCCTGATTCCTTCCACTGTTTGGCGACTGTGGCCATTGCTATTATCAACAGTGTTCTTCTCACTACATCTGTATCCTTGGGGTAAATACCCAGTAGTGCCATTGCAGGGTCATAGGGAAGCTCTATTTTTAATTTCTTAAGGAATCTCAACACTGTTTTCCAAAGTGGCTCACCAAATTGCATTCCCACCAACAGTGTAAGAGGGTTCCCCTTTCTCCACACCCCTCCAACACTTGTTGCTTACCGTCTTACTCATTTTGGCCATTCTTTCTGGTGTAAGGTCGTATCTCCATGTGGTTTTGATTTGAATCCCCCTGATTGCTAATGATGATGCACATTTTTTCATGTGCCTCTTAGCCATTTGTATGTCTTCTTTGGAGAAGTGTCTGTTCATGTCTTCTGCTTATTTTTCGCAGATGACATGATACTTTAAATGGAAAACCCAAAAGACTCTATCCCTAAACTACTAGAACTAAAACAGCAATTCAGTAATGTGTCAGGATACAAAATCAATGTACAAAAATCAGTTTCTTTCTTATGCACTAACAATGAAAATATAGAAAGGGAAATTAGAGAATCAATTCCATTTATGATAGCACCAAGAACCATAAGATACTTGGGAATAAACCTTACAAAAGAGGTAAAGGATCTGTACTGGAGGAACTACAGAACACTCGTGAAAGAAACTGAAGAAGACACAAAAAGATGGACGACCATTCCATGCCCATGGATCGGATGAATAAACATTGCTAAAAATGTCTATACTACCTAGAGCAATCTGCACATTCAATGCCATTCCAACCAAAATTCCACCGGCATTTTTCAAAGAGCTGGAACAAACAATCCTAAATTTGTATGGAACCAGAAGAGATCCCAAATTGCTAGGGAAGTGTTGAAAAAGATAAACAAAACTGGAGAATCCATTGCCTGATTTCAAGCTTTACTTCAAAGCAGTGATCACCAAGACAGCATGGTACTGGCACAAAAACAGACACATAGACCAATGTAACAAGAGTAGAGAGCCCAGATATGGACACATAACTCTATGGTCAAATAATCTTTGACAAAGCAGGAAAAAATATACAGTGGGAAAAAAGACAGTCTCTTCAATAAACGGTGCTGGGGAAATTGGACAGCTGTGTGTAGAAGAATGAAACTCGACCATTCTCTTACACCATACCCAAGGAAAACTTGAAATGGATAAAAGACCTCAATGTGAGGCAGGAATCTACCAAAATCCTAGAGGATAGCATGTATTGCATGGAGCAATGGGTGTGGTACATAAACAATGAATTCTGGAACACTAAAAAGAAATTTTAAAAATAAAATAATTTTTTTAAAAAGGAAAAAAAAATCCCAGAGGAGAACATAGGCAGTAGCCTCTTCGACATCAGCCACAGCAACTTCTTTCAAGATATGTCTCCAAAGGCAAAGAAAACAAAAATGACAATGAACTTTTGGGAACTCATCAAGATCAAAAGCTTATCCACAGCAAAGGAAACAGTCAATAAAGCAAAGAAGCAACCCATAGAATGGGATAAGAAATTTGCAAATGACACTAAAAACAAAGGGCTGATATCCAGGATCTATAAAGAACTCCTCAAACTCAATACACACAAAACAAAATGTGTCTTGTTAAACGTTGGTACGCTATAGGAAATGGGGAAAAAATCACTTTTCAGTTAAATTTTCCCATGTGTCCACCATTTCCCAAGACAAGTTTAAAAAAATGGTGACTTATTATTATTATTATTATTATTATTATTATTTCCAATATTAATTGGACATTTTACTATGTGCATCTAGCTAAACAAATACTTTCCAATTCTGACTAATGAGGACATGGCCAGTACACAAGGTTGTGCAGAATACAAAATACGTAAAGAAAGCCAAGATGTTGCAATGAAGTAAAACAATATAAGTAGCAGAAAAGGTTAAAAGAGACAGACCAGCAATGCCTTGAAGTGAGGCATCTCTGATATCTGTGTTACCCACATCAGGGTCTCCACACCTGCAGGGAATCTGAAGATAACCATAGAGAGCTATTGGAAGTATTTCAAAAGGCCAGTGGCATTGTACATGAGTATTTTATTATATCATTAATTGGTGAGTTGCTTGCCTTTTGCTACTCAGAAATTATCAATCAGTTATATAGTAACATGGAAATCAAATTAATTAATATTATTGTAACAATAGATTCCTTAAACAAAACAAAATTCAAAGAGGCCTTGAGATGGAAAAGTTGGAAAATCTAGACAAGAATATGCGATCTTAGAAAATTCTACTGAAAGTCAGTAAAGTTAAACAAGTGAATCACCCAGATGCCCCAGAAAATTACTGGGAAATTTCAAAAGGGTAGAAGTTATAATGAATATCTACATCTTACCTTTCACCAGTCTTGAAATCTTCTTTCATCTGTCCATGTACTTCCTTTGTCCCTATTCCCTCCACTATTTTCTTTTTATTTTTAATTCGGTGCTCAATTATTACTTCTAAAACCTGTTAGTTTTTATAAACATTGGCTCCTTAGATTCTAAATAATCCCATTATTCCCCATTTTACATGTGAAAATAAAAACAGAGGGTAACAAAGTTCAAAATCACACCCTTACAAAATTGCAAATCTGGACCTCAACATTCATCCCTCATCCCAGAATTATCCCGGAAATTTTGATTAGAGATTAATCTTTTCAATGAAGGTCAGAGAAGTTGGGAAAGGAAAAAAAGGAACCCAAGAAAAGCCCACAGTAAAGGGTGTGGAAGTGAAGAGAGGTAAAGAATTGGAGAGAATGAGGACAATAAACCTTGCTCTACACAAGTATTAATGGAAGAATCATGTGGCTGATAAGATAGCACAGAATCCACTGTTATCACCAAAGCTTGCCCTCTCACCTTGACCCAGATTCCACAAGAAGACAGAACTCTTGCCAAAGGCTGAAACTGTTTATTTCTTTTCCAAAGAAATTTTCCAGGTGGATTCTATTGCTCTCCAAGATGGGGCCCTTTGGCCACGAAATAGGCTGTCCACTCAGAGTAAGAGAGATGCCAACAACTGGAGATCCTCTTAAATGTGTTACTGTTAAGGGCAGAGATAATAGGAGAAAAGAAAATTAGAAGAAGAAAACCTTCTAGATACTTGTTCTCTGGGGTCATGGTTGTCATGGAGTTTTTGTCCCTGCTAATTTCATGTCCCACTTTGCTATGTCCCTTGTGGATCCATTCACCACCTACCCCATAGTCCAATCATGTCCATATAATTATAGCTTTTCCATTCAAAATTAAAGAGTCGTTAGAGCTGGGAAGAACCTAGGAATCATTCAGTCCGATACCTTCAATTACCAGGCGAGGAACCTAAAGGTAGAGGAGCTAAAAGATTTGCTCAAGATGACACTGGTAAAATACTAGCTGGTGAAATACCTTAATTAAAATAAATTATATATGCAGGCATTTCCCTGTTGTCAAAGCACATTCATTTTAGATATATATATCCGTACATTTTCTCACCTATCTGACAAGATCCAATCATCGCTGCAGCCTGTGAGGCATGCATGGCATTATTTCCTATGGGTAAGCAAGGACATTGAGCCAATAAGGAAAATGGTATAACTAATCCATGACAGAGCCATGACTTACCATGGTTACAGCCTGGGGTATTGGTATCAACCAATCTGGGTAGAATTCTAACCCTTTCACTTGATGACTGTGGGACCATGAGCAATTAACCTCTCCCAGACTCAGGATTATCACCTCAGGATTATCATAAAACGGAGCTGATAGTAGAGGGTACTCTATAGAGTAGGTCTTCATAGAGAGAATCAAATTGGATAATGCTTATAAGGCACTTACCAGGAGGTGTAGGACAGGCATGTCTTCTGTTAATGGTATAATTTCGATGTTCTGATTTGGAGTTCTCTCCAACATGTTATGCTGCATTACTAATCTTGCACTAAATATTTCTACTTAACATCATTCCCACAAACATCTTTGCTTGTGTCTAGAGGCTTTTTATTTGTTTCTAGTGTTTTGAAAATGAAAGTCACCTACCTTGCCAATTATTAAGGATACAGAGATGTTTTAGTTAAGGTCCCATTCTTGGTTTGATCTACTTCAACTATTCTCATTTCTAGAGAGACGGGGGTGGGTGGGCAATGATTAATTATTTAACTCTTTCTGATATGTTAATAGTTATATATCCCTTCTGATAAGAACTATAATAACTTAATCCTTAAACTAAGCAGGTTCTTAACGTAGTTATAAAGGTATAACATTGGTGGAGGAGTAAGGTGGCAGAGGAGTAGGAGACCTAAATTTTGTCTGGTCCCAGAAATTCAGCTAGATAGTTATCAAACCATTCTGAACACCTACAAACTCAACAGGAGATCGAAGAAAAGAATAGCAGCAATTCTATGCACAGAAAAGCGACCACTTCCTGGAAGGCAGGACATACATAGAAGTGTGTCCGAGACTATATACCGGAAGATAGATTCTATGGGGTGGGAGCCTCCATCAGCCGACTCCCAGCAAGTGACAGAGCAGCAGAGCATAAAACCAGAACTCTTAGAAGTCTGCTTTGCTCCAGGGGCTAAGCCAGGGATGGAACACTCACTAGGACAGTGTGGTCTTGGGACACACAGGGTCACAGAAAAACCAAGGATGCCTGAGTGGGGCAGCAGATCCAGGGAGACTACCCTTCCTCCCCTGGGAGGAGTGGCACAGGACAGCACTGCAAGAATCTGCTGAGTTTGGAGACTCCAAACAGGGTTGTGTGCCAGAGACAGAAATGCTCAGTCACAGGCCAGTTGAGCATAGAAGATGCCCAGAGACCAGGGAGAAGGGAGTGATTGACTGCTTTTCTCTGAGGGCTCACTGAGGAGTGGGACCCCTAGGTCTCGGCTCCAGGGCCTGCAATTGGGAGGCCGCCATTTTCATTCTTGTCTTCCAACGCTATACAGAAAACTTTTGGGGAACAAAAGCAACTGAGAGCGAAACTGAGAAAATTACTTAGCATGGCCCCTGGCAAGGGCAGTGCAGTTCCACCTCAGGCAAAGATATTTGAGAATCACTGCAAGGGACCCCTCTCCCAGAAGATCAGCAAGAACATCCAGCCAAGATCAAGTTTACCGATCAATGACTACTGCAAAACTCTAGTGCTAGGGGAATACAGCACATAGAATTCATTGCTTTTTTCCCATGATTCCTTAGTCTTTCAAAGTAAATTTTTAAATTTTCTTTTTTCTCTCTATTTTTTGAAAATTTTTCTTCTTTTCCAACAAGTTATCTTCTTAACCAACAACTTATCAATTCCTTTTTTAAAATCTTTCCTAATTTTCATTTTTACAGTCATATTGATCCTTTCATTGTAGTTAACCTTATTTTTTGTATATATGTCAATTTTTCTTTCTTCAAAATTTTGGGATACAGTTTATTCTAACAGATCAAAATATACCCTAAATCTAGTCTATGGCTTTGTTCCACTCTCCCACCCAATCACATTCTCTATTTTTTACTTTAATTTTTTCTTTCTTTTTTCAAACAACTTCTTATCAATTCCTTTCTTAAAATATTTCTTTAAATTTTTATTTATTTTTTTAAATTTTAATCCTTACAATTATATTTCATTCCTGCACTGCATTTATCCTTATTTTTCTACGTGTATAAGTTTTTCTTTCTTTAAAATTTTGGGAGATGGGGAAGAAAGAAGCTGAGCAAAAGAGAGAGAAACAACTACTGGATCAAGAGGGGAGAATTCAAGAAATAAGTGATACCGTAAGATGGAACAATGTCAGAATAATTGGGATCCAAGAAGAAGAGAAGATGGAGATGGAGAGGAAGATGAAGACGAAGTCAAAGATGAAGAAGAAGACAAAGAAAAAGGAAGAAGAAAGAAGAAGAAGAAAAGAAGAAGGAGGAGGAGAAGGAGAAGGACAAAGAGAGAGGGGGGCAAAAGATGGAGCAAATTATAGTGGAGAAATTCCCTAATTGTGGGAAAGAAACAGGCATCAAAGTTCAGGAGGCACAGAGAACCTGCCCTCAAAATCAATACAACCAGGTCAACACCCTGTCATCTAATAGTAAAACTTACAATCTCAAAGACAAAGAGAAAAATCCCAAAACCAGCTTGAGACAAGACGTCTGTAACTACCATGGTAGAAATATTAGATTGGCAGCAGACCTATCCCAGAGACCTGGCAGGCCAGAAAGGAATGGCATGATATATTCAGTGCACTAAACGAGAAAAATATGCAACCAAGAATGCTATATCCAGCTAGGCTATCAATGAAAATAGGAGAGATTAAAAAAAGCTTCTAGGACAAACAAAAACTAAAAGAATTTACGAACACCAAACCAGCCCTACAGGAAATATTGAAAGGGGTCCTCTAAGCAAAGAGAGAGCCTAAAAGTAACATAGACCAGAAAGGAACAGAGACAATATACAGTAACAGTCACCTTATAGGAAATACAATGGCACTAAATTCATATCTTTCAACAGTTACCCTGAATGTAAATGGGCTAAATACCCCAACCAAAGACATGGGGTATCAGAAAGAATTAAAAAACAAGACCCATCAATATGCTGTCTGCAAGAGACTCGTTTTAGACCCAAGAAAACCTCCAGACTTAAAGTGAGGGGATGGAAAACAATTTACCAAGCTAATGGACATCAAAAGAAAGCTGGGGTGGCAATCCTTACATCAGGCAAATTAGATTTTAAGCCAAAGACTTTAATAAGAGGTGAGGAAGGACACTATATCATACTTAAATTGTCTGTCCAACAAAAAGATCTAACAATTTTAATTATCTATGCCCCTAACATGGGAACAACCAATTATTTAAAACAATTAATAATAAAATCAAAGAAACACATAGACAATAATATAGTCATAGTAGGGGACTTTAACACCCCCCTCACTGAAATGGACAGATCATCTAAGCAAAAGATCAACAAGGAAATAAAGCTTTAAATGACATACCAGACCAGATGGACGTCACAGATATATTCAGAACATTCCAGCCCAAAACAACAGAATACACATTCTACTCTAGTACACATCTCCAGAATAGATCACATCCTGGGTCACAAATCAGGTCTCAACCAGTACCAAAGACTGGGATCATTCACCACATATTTTCAGACCACAATGCTTTGAAACTAGACCTCAACCACAAGAAGAAAGTTGGAAAGGAAAGAACTCAAATACATGGAGGGTAAAGAGCATCCTACTAAAGAATGAATGGGTCAAGCAGGAAATTAAAGAAGAATTTTAAAAATTCATGGAAACAAATGAAAATGAAAACACAACTGTACAAAATCTTTGGGATGGGGAGAGACAAGATGGCGGGGAAGTAGGAGGGGGCGCCGTTTCAACCTGTACCCTAAAGTGAGCTGATTACCTACCAAAGAACTCTGATCACCCATGAAATCAGCCTGAGATTAGAATATACACTTCTGGATCTCTCTGGGGGCAGAAGATGCCAGTGGGCAGGTAAAGTGGAGTGAGAACATCGGACTGATATCAGAAGTTAAACGGAGGGGGGAGGGAGCCACCAGAAGTGACCCATTGGAGAGTGATACCCCAATGCGAGAGTGCCCTGGGATTGGGGATCAGCATTGACTTGGAATCTGGTTGGGGGCACTCAAAGAGAGTAAAGAATCGTGGGGGAGATTGTGGGAATCGGGGGTTGGGGACAGGGGCTTGAGTTCCTGGACCCAGGGCAGCCACCCCTGGTGCTGAGCCAGAGAGAGTGCTGTGAAGAAACCAGGTCTTGGTCCCTGGGCCGCCAGTGCGCCTGAGAGCATCTGGGTGGCAGCTCCCGGCTCCCGCTCTGGTGAAGGGCAGGAAGCCTCGACAGCGGGCAGAAAAGTAGCCTTTTGCACTCCGCATGTGGTGCTACCAGAGTCTGAGTCACACCCCTCACCCCTCCTGGAGAGAGGTGTGTGTGCAGGCACTGGCAGGCAGAACCAGCCTTTTGCACTCTTGAGCACTGCATCACGATACAGAGTCTGAGTCTCACCCCTCACCCCTCCCCGAGAGAGGTGCATGTAGGTGCCAGCTGGCGATCTCTCACTCTCTGGGACCAGACTGGAGAGTCTGAGCACTACCAGCCCAGGCCAACGGGAAAATCTCAGTGCTGCACTATCACTGCTTGGAACCACTCTGGCAGTCTGGAGCTTCCCAGACAGCCGCGGCTATCTGGTTTTGGGTACAAGCAGGAGTTCCTGTGTCCCCAGAGACTGAGACTGGGAACGGGCTCTGCCGGTGGCCAAAGGGGAATTTATGTGCTCTGGAGCACCCAAAGGGGAACAGACTGAGGCTTCTCTCTGAAAGGGAGGTCTGGGGGCAGTTTGCTTTCCTCTAAACCTCCAAAAACATCAAAAGCTGCCAAGGCCAGAGAAAACAAAGGAACAAACAAACAAAACTTCCAGAGAACAAAAGCCTGGAAAACCGGTTTCCTCAGAGCCCACCCCCTTGATGGGGGCAGGAGAACTTAACTCAGGAAACAGAAACAGTGCCTGAAAACCCAGGTGGCAGGCCCCTTCTCCCAGAATACCAACAACAACAGCAACAACAACAACAACAAAAAGACAAGAGAACAACCACCACTACTTCATAGATACAACTTTTATTTTTAATTTGTTCCCACTATTCTGGTTCATTTTTTATAGATAATTTTTTAATCTATTTACCATGACAGTGAGATGTCCAGTACATCAAACTCCATAATAACCTTTTAACCTGAACTTTTTGATATGTATATCTGTTTTTCTTTTGCTTTTCTATTTTTTAAATTTTTTTAAATTTTAGTTTAGTTTAGTTTATTCTTTTTTTATTTTTATTTTTTAATATTCATATAGAGTTAAACTTCAAGGTAATCCCCTTTCCCCAATCAATGCCACCCCTATAGGTAAACCAGTTTTTAATCCCCCTTTATCTTAGGAAAGTTAAGTCATTTAACAAAGATATCAAGATACATCCAGGAAGAATCAAAATAACCTTCCTCGCCCACACTGAGAATTTATAACCACTCTCCCATCTTTTTCTCCTGCCAGTGTTTCTGTGTATTTGTTTTTGTCCTGGTAGTATATAAATCATATACCTGGGGTTCTTTTTAACGAGGTTCTTTTGTTGTTTTGTTTTGTTTTTATATATATTTTTTTTTCTCTTGTCATCTACTTTTATCAGTCTTTTTGTTTGTCTGTTTTTGTTTGTATACTTCATAAATCTTACCCTGGGGCCCATTTGGGCTGCGCCTTCTCTTTTATCTTTTTTTTTTTCTGTCTCTCTCTCTTTTTTTAACTTTCTTTTTTCTTTCGTTTGGGAGGGGACTCTTGATTGCTCAGAAGTGTTCCAGGGTGCACCTTGCCTGCACCATGTTCCATACATTCAGCTACATCCATTCAGCCATCTCTCACCAAAATGACTAAGAGGAGGAATGCCCAACAGAAGAAAAATTCAGAGGCTGGACCTTCTGCAACAGAACTAATGGCTATGGACATAGACAATATGTCAGAAAGGGAATTCAGGCTAACAATTATCCAGGCAATAGCTAGGTTGGAGAAAGCCATAAATGACAAAATGGAATTGATTAGGGCAGAAGTGAAAGCCATCAGGGATGATGTTCACAATGTTCTCAATGAGTTCCAATCTAATCTAAATTCTCTAAAAGTTAGACAGAAGATAGAATTAGTGATCTGGAGGACAAACAGATAGAGAGAAAGGATCAGGAGGAAGCCTGGAACAAAGAGCTTAGAAGCCATAAAAACAGAATTAGGGAAATAAATGATGCCATGAAACATTCCAATGTCAGAATTATTGAAATCCCTGAGGGGGGGAGAAAAAAGAAGACTAGAAGATATAGTTGAACAAATTCTCCAAGAAAATTTTCCCAATATGGCGAATGGAACCAGCGTTCTTATACTAGAGGCAGAATGGTCTCCCCCCAAGATTATAGAATCTAGAAAGACCTCAAGACACCTAATAGTGAAAATGACTCATAATTGTAGACAGGACCTCTTGAAAGCAGCTAGGACAAAGAAGGTCCTTACATACAGAGGAAAGCCCATCAGGATAACGTCAGACCTGTCCACAAAAACCTGGCAAGCGAGAAAGGGCTGGCAAGACATATTCAGGGCACTAAATGAGAAGAACATGCAGCCAAGAATACTTTATCCAGCAAGACTGACATTCAAAATGGATGGAGAGATAAAGAGTTTCCAAGACCAGCAAGGTTTAAAAGAGTACGCGACCAACAAGCCAACACTGCAGGAAACATTAAGAGCGGTTCTATAAGAGGAAAAATCCAAAGAATATTATTGAACAGAAATATATGGAGACAATCTACAGAAAGAAAGACTTTAAAGGTAACATGATGTCAATAAAAATATATCTCTCAATAATCACTCTCAATGTGAATGGCCTAAATGCACCCATAAAACGACACAGGGTTGCAGATTGGATAAAACGACAGGACCCATCCATATGTTGTCTACAAGAGACCCATTTCGAACCTAAGGATACACCCAGACTGAAAGTAAAGGGATGGAGAAGCATTTTTCATGCCAATGGGCCTCAAAAGGTCAGGGTACCGATTCTCATATCAGATAAATTAGATTTTAAACTAAAGACTGTAGTCAGAGATACAGAAGGACACTACATAAATCTTAAAGGGACTATCCACCAAGAAGATCTAACAATTGTAAATATTTATGCCCCCAGTATGGGAGGAGCCAACTACATAAGAAAACTGTTAACAAGATAAAGAGTCATATTAATATGAATACATTAATAGTAGGGAATCTTAATATGCCACTCTCAGTAACAGACAGATCATCCAAGCAGAAAATCAGTAAAGAAACAAGAGCATTGAATGAAACATTGGACCAGATGAACCTCATAGACATATACAGAACGTTCCACCCTAAAACAACAGAATACTCATTCTTCCCAAGTGCACATGGAACCTTCTTTTTTTTAATATTTTATTTGACAGAGAGATCACAAGTAGGCAGCGAGGCAGGCAGAGAGAGGGGGAGAAACAGGCTCCCTGCTGAGCAGAGAGCCCAATGTGGGGCTCAATCCCAGGACCCTGAGATCATAACCTAAGCTGAAGGCAGAGGCTTAATCCACTAAGCCACCCAGGTGCTCCCACATGGAACCTTCTTCAGAACAGACCACATATTGGGTCACAAATCAGGGCTCAATTGATACCAAAAGATTGAGATTATTCCCTGCATATTCTCAGATCACAGTGCTTTGAAACTGGAGCTCAATCACAAGGAAAACTTTGGAAGGAACTAAAACACCTGGAAGCTAAAGACCACCTTCCTAAAGAATGCTTGGATCAACCAGGAGATCAAAGAAGAACTTAAACATTTCATAGAAACCAATGAGAATGAAGACACTTTTGCCCAAAACCTATGGGATGCAGCAAAGACAGTCCTAAGGGGGAAATACATAGCCATCCAAGCCTCCCTCAAAAAAATTGAAAAATCCAGAATACACCAGCTGTCTCTACACCTTAAAGAACTGGAGAATCAACAACAAATTAAGCCAACTCCACACACAAGAAGGGAAATAATCAAGATTAGAGCAGAGATCAATGAGATAGAAACCAGAGATACAGTAGAACGCATCAATGAAACTAGAAGCTGGTTTTTTGAAAGAATAAGATTGATAAACCACTGGCCACGCTAATCCAAAAGAAAAGAGAGAAGGCCCAAATTAATAACATTATGAGTGAAAAGGGAGAGATCACAGGTAACACCAAGGAAATAGAAACAATCATCAGAAACTATTATCAACAATCATATGCCAATAAGTTAAGCAACCTAGATGAAATGGATGCATTCCTGGAAAACTATAAACTTCCAAAGTTGAACCAGGAAGAAATTGACAACCTGAATAGACTGATATCTAGGAACAAGATTGAAGCAGTGATCAAAAACCTCCCAAAAAACAAGAGCCCAGGACCTGATGGATTCCCTGGGGAATTCTACCAAATGTTCAAAGGAGAAAAAACACCTATTCTCCTGAAGCTGTTTCAAAAAATTGAAACAGAAGGAAAACTTCCAGACTCTTTTTATGAAGGCAGCATTACCCTGATCCCCAAACCAGGCAAAGACCCCACCAACAAGGAGAATTTCAGACCAATATCCCAGATGAATATGGATGCTAAGATTCTCAACAAGATCCTAGCAAATAGGATCCAAGAGCACATTAAAAAAATTATCCACCATGACTAGGTGGGATTCATCCCTGGGTTGCAAGGATGGTTTAACATTCACAAATGAATCAATGTGATAGAACAAATCAATAAGAGAAGAGAGAACTACATGGTCCTCTCAATTGATGCAGAAAAAGCATTTGACAAAATCCAGCATCCGTTCCTGAGTAAACCCCTTCAAAATATAGGGATATAGGGAACATTCCTGAACTTCATAAAATCTATCTATGAAAAACCCACAGCAAATATCATCCTCAATGGGAAAAAGCTCACAGACTTCCCTTTGAGATCAGGAACACGACAAGGATGTCCACTCTCACCACTCTTGTTCAACATAGTATTAGAAGTCCTAGCAACAGCAATCAGACAACAAAGAGAAATAAAAAGTATCCAAACTGGCAATGAAGAAGTCAAACTCTCTCTCTTCGCAGATGACATGATACTTTATATGGAAAACCCAAAAGACTCCACCCCCAAACTACTAGAACTCATACAGCAATTCAGTAATGTGGCAGGTTACAAAGTCAATGTACAGAAATCAGTTGCTTTCTTATACACTAACAATGAAAACAGAAAGGGAAATTAGAGAATCAATTCCACTCACTATAGCACCAAGAACCATAAGATACCTGGGAATAAACCTAACCAAAGAATTAAAGGATCTGTACTCAAGGAACTACAGAACACTCATGAAAGAAATCAAAGAAGACACAAAAAGATGGAAGACCATTCCACGCTCTTGGATCGAAAGAATAAACATTGTTAAAATGTCTATACTGCCTAGAGCAATCTATACTTTTAATGCTATTCCGATCAAAACTCCACCGGTATTTTTCAAAGTGCTGGAGCAAATAATCCTAAGATGTGTATGGAATCAGAAGAGATCCCGAATTGCTAAGGAAATGCTGAAAAAGAAAAACAAAACTGGCGGCATCACATTACCTGATTTCAAGCTTTACTACAAAGCTGTGATCAGCAAGACAGCATGGTACTGGCATAAAAAAAGACACATAGACCAGTGGAAAAAAGTAGAGAGCCCAGATATGGACCCTCAAATCTATGGTCAAAAAAGCCAAACTCCTAGTAACAGAGAGTACAATGTGGTCAGCAGGGCAGGGGGCCAAGGCAATTGGAAAGATGTTTTTTGAAAAGATACAATCTTGCAACTAAAAGATGAAGAAATCTGGCAATCTAATGCATAGCATAATGACCATAATCAATAATACTGTGTTACATTCCTCACAAAGGTACTTCTCCTACTGAAGCCCTTATGGTTCTTCGAAAGATCTCATACATTCTTGTACATTTTGAAAGAAGAATGCTTCAAAGAACATACCTGTGTCTGCAATGGGGGGAGGAGGGCACACATCCTTTATTCATACTGCACTACTTCTTTCGCATGGGATAAGCCTTCACATTCTCTCTCAGAGGTTCAGTGATTCTCCTATTCTTAATCCTGTCCATCTGTAAACTTGTGAAAATTCTGACAAGGCTTCCAATACCTCTTCAATTATAGTCCTTAACTAAATGGAAGAGTTATGTGACTTACCAGAGTTGAGACCCTGCCCCAAAAACACACTAAGAACCCAATGAATCTCCAAGGATAATATGTAATTGTAAGGACATCTGTTTTATATCAGTTGGTTCAAGTCTGAGGAACCTGGTTATCAGCAGTCAGTGTTGATACACTTCTTGTTCCACGTTTCGAACAGATCACAAGGACTACAAGTATTATGTTCTACTTTAGACAGAAAAACTAGCCAGAGCTAAAAACACTGCCTACCACAAAATCTATTTCCTCTCTGGCTCTTAAGGCTTCCCAGAAAATATCAACATTAGCGTAAGTCTAACCATCTACTCCATAAATTAGATCACCCCATACAAAACCATAGATCTCTATGACATAAAATGTTGAACAAAGACAATAAAAAACTATACTAGCTTTCCATATTTGTTCTTAGTTGGCCATATTTAATATCCAGTAACTGTATTATTTTTTAAATATTTTGAGAGACAGAAAGCACAGAGGGAGTGAGAAGGAGAGGCAGACTCCACACTGAGCAGAGTCTGATGTGGGGCTCCATCCCAGGACGCTGAGATCATGACCTGAGTTGAAAGTAGACAGTCAGCCAACTGAGCCACCCAGGTACCCCTCAGTAACCATTATTACAATGAGTTTTCACACAAGTCCCCTCACACCAAACATGAACAGATGTCTGAAATATTAGAAATGATTTGATAGTGTGAAATACCAGCTATGTCAGGGTAAATTTTCCTGACTTAATGAGAGAGAAATTTGAATCCCACAAAGTCAGAAAAAACTATTGGCTGGGATATGGATTTTGAACAGCATCTTCTATCAGAAATCCCCACTGATGTCCTCCATGTTATTCCTTATTCTCCACAAGTACCATATGATACAACTACCATATGATAATTGACTTTCTCTGCTTGACTTATTTCACTCAGCATAATCTCCTCCAAGTCTCATCCATGTTGATGAAATGGAGGGCACCAGGAGAAGGAAAGGGAAAGTGAACTGGGGGAAATCAGAAGGGGAGACGAAACCAGAGACTGGACTCTAAGAAACAAACTGAGGGTTTTGGAAGGGAGGTGGGAGAGGTGATGGGTGAGCCTGGTGGTGGGTATTAAGGAGGGCACATATTGCATGGAACACTGGGTGTAGTGCATAAACAATGAACCCTGGAACAATGAAAAAAAAATAAAATTAAATTAAGATGTGAAAAAAAAAAGAAATCCCCACTGAACACTAGAAGCAAGAAACAAGTCGTTAGACTCATAAAATAAATGGTACTGAAAGAAACACATCCTTCATTCCATTCCTCTTTATGCTTCAAATCACCTCCTGCTTCCTTAGATTACAGCTGGTGAAGACTGGGATGTGACCAAATTTACTAGATGGTTAAGCTGGAAAAGAGGCCTCAGGCAAATATTAGTCAGCTCAGACTGTTCTTCCCAGGAGAAACAACAAGGACAATTGTATAGCTTTGTTTCTATTCAAGGGCACATCACATCTATCTTTTTATTTCCATTATGGTCAGAATACAGAACAAACCTCAATCACCCTCCTGTCTGGATTACGCTGCATAAAAATATTTGGGAGACAAGGTCTCTACACTCCTGGGGGCCTCTGTCAGGTATCACTCCTTTACAGTCAGAGGTCTGAGATTGAACAGGGCTCAATCTCCGAAGTAAAGAGAGGTACGAGTTTTTAAAACTTAACATTGTACAAACACTTTCAGATTATTTTTAAGATTTTATTTATTTATTTGAGAGGGAGAACAAGGGATAGAGGGAGAGGGAGATGCAGGCTCCCTGCTCAGCAGGGCTCAATCACAGAACCCTGGGATTATAACCTGAGCAGAAGGCAGATGCTTAACCGACTGAGCCAACCAGGTGCCCCACATGCAGATTACTAATAAATGATGAGGCTACTTCTCATGTAGGGTGAAAGTATGAACCTCCAGGACTTAATGGTATCGTGCTTATGTGGAATCAAGTCAGCTGTCAGTCCATTTGGCATATTATCTGTGTCAAATTAACCTTTATTTACACAAAGGCAGTATGAATTTTGTTAGAGTTCATTCCTGTGCATGTTACTGGGGTTAAGGTTTCTGAGAGGACAAATCTGGACAGAACCTCAGCAGGACCATCTCTTCTTTTGTAACCTCTTCAAGGCATCTTTGATTTCCTTGTTCCTCAGACTGTAAATCAAGGGATTCAACATCGGAATAACCACAGTGTAGAATACTGATGCAAATCTGTCAAAACTGGAGGAACCACCAGAGCTGGAACTCAAATAGACATAGGCAGTTGAAGTATAAAAGAGGGAAACCGCTGTCAGATGAGAAGCACAGGTGTTGAAAGCCTTGGACCTGCCTTTAGCTGAAGTGATCTTCATGATGGAGATGACAATATAGCCATAGGATATCATGATAATGAGGGCATTTATTATCGCAAAGATCATTGCTAATATAGCAATCAATAATTGCACAAAGAAAGTGTCAGTGCAGGACAGGATTATCAGTTGGGGCATGTCACAGAAGAAGTGATTGATGACATTAGGCCCACAAAAGTGGAGTTGAAACATGGCACATAACTGGGATATAGAAGCAGAGAGTCCAGCCAAATAGGATCCCAGCACCATCCGAATACAGAGGGTGGGTGACATGATGGATGAATAGAGAAGTGGATTACAAATGGCGCTATATCGGTCATAAGCCATTGCTGTCAAGAGACAAGACTCACTCAGTCCCATGGTTGAAAAGACAAAGTACTGAGCAGCACAACCCACAAAGGTGATAGTCTGCTGCTCCTGGAAAAAGGTGGAGAGCATCTTGGGAGCTATAGAGGTCACATAGCAGATATCTATGAAGGACAGATTACTGAGGAAGAAGTACATGGGTGTGTGGAGGTGAGAGTCCATCCTTATTAAGATGATGAGGCACAGGTTCCAAGTCAGAGTCAAAATGTAGATCAGCAGGAATAAAGCAAATAGCACTGCTAGGATTCTGGGAAAATCAGAGAATCCCAAAAGGATGAAATAGGTGATCTGTGTAATATTTCCTCCCCCAATCATTGGCTTGCTGCTTCTAAAATCAGGAAAGAGAGAAGAGAATACACTGCTGACTCAGGTGAGATGACAGTATTACAATTCCCATATGTGCTGTTTTTTCCTTCCACTGATCACTGTCCTGATGAAAAGACCCAGTCAGCTCTTTATCTCAAATTATTTAGAAGAGTTATTTTAAAAGTGCTTCAAAATAATGATGTATTATATGTTACCTAATAGAATTGAAATTAAGAAAAGAAAAAAAGTGCTCTGGATTCTCAATTATTTCATGAAGTCTCATGAAAATTAAAGAGATATGTTTGAATTTGAGAACTAAAATAATATAAATGTGATTATTACAGAGACCATTCATTAAAAGTTTTTTAAAACCTCTGATAATTCATTATATAACCACTGATTTACAAGAACAGAAGTAGAAAAAAAAAAGAACATAAGTAGAATCTCTCTAGATTAAAACTGAGATAGCCCTTCAGGCCCACATGGCCATCTAGATAATATTTGAAATTTCTTCTTTCATCCTTATGAGAAGTTATTTACCCTCTTTGTTATAATTTCACAAACTTTTATATGAATGCAGTTAATATATCATCTTCTAACTGACCTGGAAAACTATATCATAACTTATCACTCTGGTAATATTTTTCTGAGGCACAGTATAAGTGCCCAATAAAGTTATGGAACAAGTCTTCGTAGGGAAGTCTTCGTACTAAGTATACCAAAGGGAAGGCAGTATAGCTCATGATTGACCCCAAGATTATTTCAATTTTAGGGTACTTTACTACTTGAAAAACAGCATGAGAACATTAAAGTTTCAGACTTTGGAGTTTTGTCTGATATCCTCTTGCTTTATGAGCTTCTCCCAGTAGCGTAAGAACACTGATTGATTTACTCAAAGTTAAGTGATAAAATTAAGAACTCCTGGACTATGAAATTACTAGGACAGTTACAAGAAAATTCATGGAGATGCTCAGGACACAATTCTGTACACAGTAATAGTTCAATAGGTATTGGCTATTATTATCATGGATTGTTTACAGATAACCATGAATGACAGCAATACCCATGGTTAGGAATGTCAACAGTGCCGTAGTTGCATGGGTTAATCTGAGGAAATTCCTGATGCATCACTGAATTTGTAGACAGTGAGGAATCATTACCTTTAGGCAGATGTAGATTCAGATCTCATGTAGAAGCAAATCAAACCACTCGGGGCCATGAAGACACAAAGCACATAAACAATTTTCTATTTAGTTTGCTTGAGTTTGAGCACAGTTGATTAACTGACAACCAGCATCAGACTATGATGGACCCTGATGCAGAGGAAAAGTAAATAATTTTAATTACCAAATACCACATAACTATATGTCATATGTTTATTGATACAGCCATCATGTTAGAGCTCATTAAGAGATTCACAGATCTCCCTGATATGAGGAAGTGGAGATGCAACGGGGGTGGGGGTTAAGGTGGTAGGAAAAGAAAAAATGAAACAAGATGGGATCGGGAGGGAGACAAACCAAAAGAGACTCTTAATGTCATAAAACAAACTGAGGGGGGTGGGGGAGGAGAGGGGTTGGGAGAGGGGGGTGGGGTTACATTATATGTTTAAATAAAAAAGCTTAAATTAAAAAAAAATTTTTAAAAAAAAGAGATTCATAGTTGATTGCAACTATGGCCTATGCTCCATAACTGATTATCCTCCCTTCAGCTGAAAGATTAAATCAATGAGAACAGCTAAGAAATTTTTGAAAAAATATGAATAATTAAAAAGACATGAACTTTCAAATATTAAAAGGTATTATGAACACTGACCATTCACTATTCCTATGAAAATAGACATGTGTCATTGGCACCTGGGTGGCTCAGAGGGTTAAGCCTCTGCCTTCAGCTCAGGTCATGAACTCAGGATCCTGGGATCAAGTCCTGCATTGGGCTCTCTGCTAAGTGAAGAGCCTGCTTCCCTCTCTGTCTCTGCCTGCCTCTCTGCCTACTTGTGTTCTCTCTCTGTCAAATAAATAAGTAAAATATTTTAAAAGAAAAACAAAATAGACATGTGTCAAAAGCCTTATAGACATTTTAGGAAAATTTAAATATCAGTTAAGAATGTAAATATGATAAAATTAGTGTTTCAAAGTGATAGGATAAATTTTGATATGCATTTATATAATCTTGGTATGTGGAAAATGTCTGCAATATAACACCAAAACAGAAATTATGAGTGAAATATGACAATTTAAAATTTGGTTAGGTAAGAAAAACCCACTTAAGAAAAATAATTTTGAAATTTATAAGGGAAAAAAGGTCACAATGCATTAAAAAAGACAATGTAATAATGTCTTTAATATAAAAGGCATAAATCAGGGGATGGAACACTCATACTTACTACTGATGAGGGTACAATACGATTCTACCTTCCTGAAGGAAAGTTTTATTTGCTTTATAAAATATCTCTGTCTCTTAGAATCTCTCTGTCTCTCTCACACACACACACAAACATACAAACACAGGAAACAAATAAAACTTCCTGAAGTAATGAATGGCATGATTCTGGTTTCCTTCTTTAAAACTCTCCATGTTTTATCAATTTTCAACAACCCCTATATTTATAGGAACAAAAGCAATTAAGATATATAAATCTTTAAAAGTAAGCACAGAGTAAGACAGAAAGGAAGAGGGGAAGGGGGAATGAAGGGAAGAGAGAATCAGAGAGAAAACAGACTTTCAGAATACCCTGGTTTTTACCTACTGGCTGTGTCACCCTTAGCAAGTTATTGACCCCTCTGTGCCTCAGTTGGCTCATCTATAAACAGCGCTAAGAATACTTACCACCTCAAAGGGTTGCTGGAAGGACTGATTGACATAAAGTGCTTAAAACAGTAAGGGCTCAATAAATGTTGGCAACTATCATCCCCATTATCATTCCTCTCTGTGAAGAAAAATAAAGCGAACTAACACTGAAATATCAAGGAGTTCTTCACATAAATTATTTTCTAAATTAGATAGTCTCTAAGCTGAGACTCGAGAATATCATTAGTCAATGACTTTATTTATTTCTGTCTGGTGTAACTCTGTTATCTCCCAGTCAGCTGGAGTGTAAATGGCTGATGCCCCTTTTTGTGGGCCACCACCACCAGGCACTCTGAGCTGATGAAGCTCCATACAGCACACTGTCTAGTGGACATGTTTCACTATTACCAATAAGCACCTTGTATACGAATATTTGTGTTACTGAACAAATACATGGTGAACAAATGGTCCTTTCACCCACTTTTGGAAGCAAAACTAAAATTACCTTCTTCATTTCAATTATACTTTTATGAACTTGGAAATCTTTCTGTTGACTCCTAAAGTGTGGCCAATATAACTTCTCCACATTTTGTCCAAGATGAGTTGGAGTCAATGAAAATATTTTGAAAGCATAAATTCATGCACAACATCCCCCAATGCACCAACATAAGCAATCAATTTGGGGAAAAGAAGTCACGTTTCTGATCAATCACGTGTGCAGTAAAGTTCTTCACTTTCTTATCACATTCTGGTGACAGAAGCAGCCGGAGGTAAAGGTATTTCATATGACTCATCATTCCCAAAAAGACAGGAATTGTGGATTGTTCTACTAATTCATGACATAATGTATCTTCTTAAACTTTGGTAAGCTATAGGAAAAGGGGGAAAACTCACTTTTTGGTTAAGTTTTTGCATGTGTCCACCATTTCCCAAGACAAGTTAACTGGTTGACTGGTTGTTATTATTATTATAATTATTATTATTATTTCCAATATTAATTGGAGATTTTACTATGTGCATCTAGCTAAACAAATCCTTTCCAATTCTGACTACTGAGGATGTGGCCAGTTTGCAAGGTTGTGCAGAGTACAAAATCAGGTAAAGAAAGCCAAGATGTTGCAATGAAGCAGAACAATAAAAGTAACAGAAAAGTTTAAAAGACAGACCAACAATGCCTTGAAGTGAGGCATCTCTGATATCTGTGTTACCCACATCAGTGCCTCCAAACCTGCAGGGAATCTGAAGATGACCACAGAGAGCTACTGGAAGTATTTCAAAAGGCCAGTGGCATTGTACATGAGTACTTTATTATATCATTAATTGGTGAGCTGCTTGCTTTTTGCTACTCAGAAATTATCAGTCAAAGCTATACATTAACATGGAAATCAAATTAATTAATATTATTGTAACAACAGACTCCTTAAATAAAAGAAAATTCAAAGAGTACTTGGGATGGAAAAGTTGGAAAATCTAGACAAGAATATGTGGTCTTAGAAAATTCTACTGAAAGTCAGTAAAATTAACCAAGTGAACCACCCAGGTGTCCCAGAAACTTACTGGGAAATTTCAAAAGGTTAGGAGACGTTATAATGAATATCTACATCTTACCTTTCACTAGTCTTGAAATCTTGCAACATCTGTCCATTTACTTCCTTTGTCCCTATTCCCTCCACTCTTTTTTATTTTTAATTCAGTGCTCAATTATTGACTTGTAAAACCTGTTAGCTTTTTTTTTTAAGATTGTATTTACTTCTTTGACAGACAGAGATCACAAGCAGGCAGAGAGGCAGGCAGAGAAAGATCCCTGCTAAGCAGAGAGCTGGATGTGCGGCTCCATACCAGGACCCTGGGATCATGACCTGAGCCAAAGGCAGAGGCTTCCCACTGAGCCACCTAGGCACCCCAACTTGTTAGCTTTTATAAACATTGTCTCCTTAGATTCTAAATAATCCCATTATTCCCCATTTTACAGGTGGAAAAAACCAACAACAACAGAAGGTAACAGAGCTCAAGATCACACCCTTACAAAATTGCAGAAATGGACTTCAACATTCATCCCTCACCCCAGAATTATCTCTGAAATTCTTGATTAGAGATTAACCTAAATCTTCTTTTCAATGAAGATCAGAGAATGTGGGAAAGTAGAAAGAGAACCCTGGAAAAGCCCACAGTAGAGGGTGTGGAAGTGAAGAGAGGTAAATAATTGGAGAGACTGAGGATGATAAACCTTGCTCTGCACAAGTATTAATGGAAGAATCATGTGGCTGATAAGATAGCACAGAATCCACTGTTATCACCAAAGCTTGCCCTCTCACCTTGACCCAGATTCCACAAGAAGACAGAACTCTTGCCAAAGGCTGAAACTGTTTATTTCTTTTCCAAAGAAATTTTCCAGGTGGATTCTATTGCTCTCCAAGATGGGGCCCTTTGGCCACGAAATAGGCTGTCCACTCAAAGTAAGAGAGATGCCAACAACTGGAGATCCTCTTAAATGTGTTATTGTTAAGGGCAGAGATAACAGGAGAAAAGACAATTAGAAGAAAACCCTCTAGATACTTGTTCTCTGGGGTCATGGTTGTCATGGAGTTTTTGTCCCTGCTAATTTCATGTCCCACTTTGCTATGTCCCTTGTGGATCCATTCACCACCTACCCCATAGTCCAATCATGTCCATATAATTATAGCTTTTCCATTCGAAATTAAAGAGTTGTTAGAGCCAGGAAGAACCTAGGAATCATTCAGTCCGATTCCTTCCATTACCAGGTGAGGAACCTAAAGGTAGAGGAGCTAAAAGATTTGCTCAAGATGACACTGGTAAAACTAGCTGGTGAAATACCTTAGTTAAAATAAATTATATATGCAGGCACTTCCCTGTTGTCAAAGCACTTTCATTTTAGATATATACATCTGTACATTTTCTCACCTATCTGACAAGATCCAATCATCGCTGCAGCCTGTGAGGCATGCATGGCATTATTTCCTATGGGTAAGCAAGGACACTGAGCCAATAAGGAAAATGGTATAACTAATCCATGACAGAGCCATGACTTACCATGGTTACAGCCTGGGGTATTGGTATCAACCAATCTGGGTAGAATTCTAACCCTTTCACTTGATGACTGTGGGACCATGAGCAATTAACCTCTCCCAGACTCGGGATTATCACCTCAGGATTATCATAAAATGGAGCTGATAGTAGAGGGTACTCTATAGAGTAGGTCTTCATAGAGAGAATCAAATTGGATAATGCTTATAAGGCACTTACCAGGAGGTGTAGGACAGGCATGTCTTCTGTTAATGGTATAATTTCGATGTTCTGATTTGGAGTTCTCTCCAACATGTTATGCTGCATTACTAATCTTGCACTAAATATTTCTACTTAACATCATTCCCACAAACATCTTTGCTTGTGTCTAGAGGCTTTTTATTTGTTTCTAGTGTTTTGAAAATGAAAGTCACCTACCTTGCCAGTTATTAAGGATACAGAGATGTTTTAGTTAAGGTCCCATTCTTGGTTTGATCTACTTCAACTATTCTCATTTCTAGAGAGATGGGGGTGGGTGGGCAATGATTAATTATTTAACTCTTTCTGATATGTTAATAGTTATATATCCCTTCTGATAAGAACTATAATAACTTAATCCTTAAACTAAGCAGGTTCTTAACGTAGTTATAAAGGTATAACATTGGTGGAGGAGTAAGGTGGCAGAGGAGTAGGAGACCTAAATTTTGTCTGGTCCCAGAAATTCAGCTAGATAGTTATCAAACCATTCTGAACACCTACAAACTCAACAGGAGATCGAAGAAAAGAATAGCAGCAATTCTATGCACAGAAAAGCGACCACTTCCTGGAAGGCAGGACATACATAGAAGTGTGTCCGAGACTATATACCGGAAGATAGATTCTATGGGGTGGGAGCCTCCATCAGCCGACTCCCAGCAAGTGATAGAGCAGCAGAGCATAAAACCAGAATTCTTAGAAGTCTGCTTTGCTCCAGGGGCTAAGCCAGGGATGGAACACTCACTAGGACAGTGTGGTCTTGGGACACTCAGGGTCACAAAAAGACCAGGGATGCCTGAGTGGGGAAGCAGATCCAGGGAGACTACCCTTCCTCCCCTGGGAGGAGTGGCACAGGACAGCACTGCAAGAATCTGCTGAGTTTGGAGCCTCCAAACAGGGTTGTGTGCCAGAGACAGAAATGCTCAGTCACAGGCCAGTTGAGCATGGAAGATGCCCGGAGACCAGGGAGAAGGGAGTGATTGACTGCTTTTCTCTGAGGGCTCACTGAGGAGTGGGACCCCTAGGTCTCGGCTCCAGGGCCAGCAATTGGGAGGCCGCCATTTTCATTCTTGTCTTCCAACGCTATACAGAAAACTTTTGGGGAACAAAAGCAACTGAGAGCGAAACTGAGAAAATTACTTAGCATGGCCCCTGGCAAGGGCAGTGCAGTTCCACCTCAGGCAAAGATATTTGAGAATCACTGCAAGGGACCCCTCTCCCAGAAGATCAGCAAGAACATCCAGCCAAGATCAAGTTTACCGATCAATGACTACTGCAAAACTCTAGTGCTAGGGGAATACAGCACATAGAATTCATGGCTTTTTTCCCATGATTCCTTAGTCTTTCAAAGTAAATTTTTAAAATTTTCTTTTCTTTTCTCTATTTTTTGAAAAATTTTCTTCTTTTCCATTTTAACCAACACCTTATCAACTCCTTTTTTTTTTTTAAGATTTTGTTTATTTACCCGACAGACAGAGATCACAAGTAGGCAGAGAGGCAGGCAGAGAGAGAGAGCGGGAGAAAAAGGCTCCCTGCCGAGTGGAGAGCCCGGTGTGGGGCTCGATCCCAGGACCCCAGGATCACGACCTGAGCCGAAGGCAGAGGCCTCAACCCACTGAGCCACCCTGGCGTCCCTTATCAATTCCTTTTAAAAATCTTTCCTAATTTTCATTTTTACAGCCATATTGATCCTTTTGTTGTAGTTAACCTTATTTTTTGTATATATGTCAATTTTTCTTTCTTCAAAATTTTGGGATACAGTTTATTCTAACAGATCAAAATATACCCTAAATCTAGTCTATGGCTTTGTTCCACTCTCCCACCCAATCATATTCTCTATTTTTTACTTTAATTTTTTCTTTCTTTTTCCAAACAACTTTTTGTCAATTCCTTTTTTAAAATATTTCTTTTGGGGCCCCTGGATGGCTCAGTGGGTTAAAGCCTCTGCCTTCAGCTCAGGCCATGATCCCAGGGTCCTGAGATCGAGCCCCGTATTGGGCTCCCTGCTCAGCAGGGAGCCTGCTTCCCCCTCTCTCTCTGTCTGCCTCTCTGCCTATTTGTGATCTCTGTCTGTCAAATAAATAAATAAAAATCTTAAAAAATATATTTCTTTAAATTTTTATTTATTTTTTTAAATTTTCATCCTTACAATTATATTCCATTCCTTCATTGCATTTACCCTTATTTTTCTACGTGTATAAGTGTTTCTTTCTTTAAAATTCTGGGAGGTGGGGAAGAAAAAAGCTGAGCAAAAGAGAGAGAAACAACTACTGGATCAAGAGGGGAGAATTCAAGAATGAAGGAGGAGGAGGAGGGAGTGATTGACTGCTTGAGGAGTGATGGAGGAGGAGTGTTTGACTGCTTGAGGAGTGACTGAGGAGGAGGAGGAGGAAGGGTAGGGGAGGAGGGAGGAGGAGGAGGAGAGGGAGGGGGGTAGGAAGAAGGGGAGGAGGAGGAGGAGCAAATTATAGTGGAGAAATTCCCTAATTGGGGGGAAAGAAACGGGCATCAAAGTTCAGGAGGCACAGAGAACCTGCCCTCAAAATCAATACAACCAGGTCAACACCCTGTCATTTAATAGTAAAACTTACAGTCTCAAAGACAAAGAGAAAAATCCCAAAACCAGCTTGAGACAAGACGTCTGTAACTACAATGGTAGAAATATTAGATTGGCAGCAGACCTATCCCAGAGACCTGGCAGGCCAGAAAGGAATGGCATGGTATATTCAGAGCACTAAACGAGAAAAATATGCAACCAAGAATACTATATCCAGCTAGGCTGTAATTGAAAATAGGAGAGATAAAAAGCTTCTAGGACAAACAAAAACTAAAAAAGAGTTTGTAAACACCAAACTAGCTCTACAGGAAATATTGAAGGGGGTCCTCTAAGCAAAAAGAGAGCCTAAAAGTAATATAGACCAGAAAGGAACAGAGACAATATACAGTAACAGTCACCTTATAGGAAATACAATGGCACTAAATTCATATCTTTCAACAGTTACCCTGAATGTAAATGGGCTAAATACCCCAACCAAAGACACAGGGTATCAGAAAGAATTAAAAAACAAGACCCATCAATATGCTGTCTGCAAGAGACTCATTTTAGACCCAAGAAAACCTCCAGACTTAAAGTGAGGGGATGGAAAACAATTTACCAAGCTAATGGACACCAAAAGAAAGCTGGGGCGGCAATCCTTACATCACACAAATTAGATTTTTAAGCCAAAGACTTTAATAAGAGGTGAGGAAGGAGTATATCATACTCAAAGGGTCTGTCCAACAAAAAGATCTAACAATTTTAATTATCTATGCCCCTAATATGGGAACAACCAATTATTTAAAACAATTATAATAAATTAATTAACAATTAACATAATAACAATAACAATAACAATTAACATAATAAATTAACAATTAATAATAAAATCAAAGAAACACATAGACAATAATACAGTCATAGTAGGGGACTTTAACACCCCCCTCACTGAAATGGACAGATCGTCTAAGCAAAAGATCAACAAGGAAATAAAGCTTTAAATGACACACCAGACCAGATGGACATCACAGATATATTCCAGCCCAAAGCAACAGAATACACATTCTTCTCTAGTGCACATCTCCAGAATAGATCACATCCTGGGTCACAAATCAGGTCTCAACCAGTACCAAAAGACTGGGATCATTCGCCACATATTTTCAGACCACAATGCTTTGAAACTAGAACTCAACCACAAGAGGAAAGCTGGAAAGGAAAGAACTCAAATACATGGAGGCTAAAGAGCATCCTACTAAAGAATGAATGGGTCAAGCAGGAAATTAAAGAAGAATTTTTAAAAATTCATGGCAACAAATGTACAAAATCTTTGGGATGAAGCAAAGGCAGTCCTAAGAGGAAAGTATAAAGCAATACAAGCCTTTCTCAAGAAACAAGGAAGAGTGGCGCCTGAGTGTCTCTGTCCTTAAGCATTGGCCTTCAGCTCAGGTCATGATCCCGGGGTCCTGGGATCAAGCCCTGCATCAGGCTCTTTCTTTGGAGGGAAGCCTGCTTCTCCCTCTCCCACTCCCCCTGTTTGTGTTCCCTCTCTCACTGTGTCTCTCTCTGTAAAATAAATAAATAACATCTTTAAAAAAAAAGAAACAAGGAAGGTCTCAAATACAAAACCTAACCCTACACCTAAAAGAGATCAGAGAAAGGACAGCAAATAAAGCCTAAATCAACAGGAGAAGAGAAATAATAAAAATCAGAACAGAAATCAATGAAATGGAAACCAAAAGAACAGTAGAACAGATCAATGAATGTAGGACCTGGTTCTTTGAAAGAATTAATAAGATTGATAAACCCCAGGCAAAACTTATCAAAAAAATAGAAGGGACCCAAATCAATAAAATCATGAATGAAAGAGGAGAGATAACAGCCAACAGCAATGAAATACAAACAATTATAAGAACATATTATGAGTCAGCAAGGTAGACAATCTAGAAGAAATGGATGCATTCCTAGAGACTATAAACTACTAAAACTGAACCAAAAAGAAACAGAAAACCTGAACAGACCAATAACCAGCAAGGACATTGAAGCAGTAATCAAAAGTCTCCCAGCAAACAAGAGTTCAAGGCCAGATGGCTTCCCATGAGAATTCTACCAAAAATTAAAAAAAAAAAAGGACTAATACGTATTCTTCTGAAGTTGTTTCATAAAATACAAAGGGAAGGAAATTTTCCAAACTTATTCCATGAGACCCACATTACCGTGATCCCAAAACCAAGGACCACTTCAAAAAGGAGAATCACTGGGACGCCTGGGTGGCTCAGTTGGTTAAGCAGCTGCCTTCGGCTCAGGTCATGATCCCAGCGTCTTGGGATCGAGTCCCACATCGGGCTCCTTGCTCAGCAGGGAGCCTGCTTCTCCCTCTGCCTCTGCCTGCCTCTCTGTCTGCCTGTGCTCGTTCTCTCTCTCTGACAAATAAATAAAAAAATAAAATCTTTAAAAAAAAAAAGAAAAGGAGAATCACAGACCAAAATCCCTGATGAACGTGAATGCAAAAATTCTCACTGAGATACTAGCCAATAGGATCTAACAGTACATTAAAAGGATTAGTCACCAGGACCAAGTGGGTTTTATCCCTGGGCTGTAAGAGTGATACAACATCTGCAAATCAATCAACATGATACATCCCATTAAGAAAAGAAAGCACAAAAAAAGAAGAAAAGAAAAGAAAGGACAAGAACTGTATGATCCTCTCAATTGATGCAGAAAAAGCATTTGACAAAATATAATATCCTTTCTTGATCAAAACTCTTCACATTGTAGGGATAGAGGGAACATACCTCAATATCATAAAAGCCATATAGGAAATACTGACAGCAAGTATTATTCTCAATGGGGAAACACCGAGAGCTTTTCCCCTAAGGTCAAGAACACAAGAGATACGTCCACTATCACCACTTCTATTCAACATAGTACTAGAAGTCCCAGTCTCATCAATCAGACAACAAAAAGAAATAAAATGCATCCAAATAGTCAAAGAAGAAGCCAAACTCTTACTCTTCACAGATTATATGATACTTTAGGTGGAAAACCCAAGACTCCACCCCAACACTGCTAGAACTCATACAGGAATTCAGAAATGTGTCCGTATATAAAATCAATGCACAGAAATCAGCTGCATTTCTATACACAAACAACAAGATAGAAGAAAGAGAAATTAAGGAGTCAGATCCCATTTACAATCACATGCAATAGCAAAAGATACCTAGGAATAAATCTAACAAAAGAGGCAAAGAGGCATGCTTGGGTAGTTCAGTGGGTTAAACCTCTACCTTTACCTCAGGTCATGACCTCAGATTCTAGGGATAAAGCCCCACATCAGGCTCTCTGCTCAGCAGGGAGCCTGTTTTCCCCCCTCTCTCTCTGCCTGCCTCTCTGAATACTTGTGATTTCTCTCTCTCTCTGTCAAATACATAAATAAATACAATCTTTTTAAAAAGAAGCAAAGAGGGATGCCTGGGTGGCTCAGTTGGTTAAGCAGCTGCCTTTGGCTCAGGTCATGATCCCAGCATCCTGGGATTGAGTCCCACATCGGGCTCCTTGCTCGGCAGGGAGCCTGCTTCTCCCTCTGCCTCTGCCTGCCTTTCTGTCTGCCTATGCTTGCTCTCCCTCTCTTTCTCTGACAAATAAATAAATAAAATCTTTTTTAAAAAAAAGAAGCAAAGAAACTCTACTCAGAAAACTATAGAATCCTTATGAAAGCAATTGAGTAAGACACAAAGGAATATAAAAATGTTCTGTTCACATGGATTGGAAGAACAAGTATTTTGAAAATGTCTATGGTACCTAGAACAATCCACACATTTAATGCAATCCTTATCAAAATAGCATCAACTTTTTTCAAAGAAATGGAACAATCTTAAATTTGTATGGAACCAGTAAAGACGCCGAATAGTCAGAGGAATGTTGAAAAGAAAACCAAAGCTGGCAGCACCACAATTCTAAGCTTCAAGCCCTATTACAAAGCTGTAATCATCAAGACAGTATGGTACTGGCACAAAAACAGACACATAGATCAATGGAACAGAATATACAGCCCAGAAACACACCCTCAACTCTATGGTCAACTAATCTTCAACAAAGCAGGAAATAATGTCCAATGGGAAAAAGACAGTCTCTTCAACAAATGGTGTTGGGAAAATTGGACAGCCACATGCAGAAGAATAAATATGGACCATTTCCTTACACGACAGAAAAATAGACTCAAAATGGATGAAACCTCAGTGTGAGAAAGGAATCCACCAAAATCCTTGAGAAGAACACATGCAGCAACCTCTTCGACCTCAGCCACAGTAACTTCTTCCTAGGAACATCACCAAAGGCAAGGGAAGCAAGGGCAAAAATGAACTATTGGGACTTCATCAAGATCAAAAGTTTTTGCATAGCAAAGGAAACAGTCAAGAAAACCCAAAGACAACTGATAGAATGGGGGAAGATATTCACAAATGACATATCAGATAAAGGGCCAGTATCCAAAATCTATAAAGAACTTATCAAGCTCAACACCAAAAGTATAAATAATCCAATCAAGAAAAGGGCAGACATGAACAGACATTTCTGCAAAGAAGATACCAGATGGCCAACAGAAACATGAATAAGTACTCCACATCACTCGACATCAGGGAAATACAAATCAAAACCACAATGAGATACCACATCACACCAGTGAGAATGGCTACAATTAATAAGTCAAGAAACGACAGGTGTTGGCAAGGATGCTGACAAAGGAGAACCCTTACACTGTTGGTGGGAATGCAAACTGGTGCAGCCACTCTGGGAAACAGTATGGAGGTTCCTCAAAAGTTGAAAATAGAGCTACCCTATGACCCAGCAATTCACTACTGGGTACGTACCCCAAAGATACAAATGTAGTGATCCGAAGGGGCATATGCACCCCAATGGACAGCAGCCATGTCCACAAGCCAAACTATGGAAGGAACGTAAACATTCATCCAACTGATGAATGGATAAAGAAGATGTGGTCTATATATACAATGGAATATTCTGCAGCCATAAAAAAAATGAAATCTTGCCATTTGTGATGATGTGGATAGAACTAGAGGATATTATGCTAAGCGAAATAAGCCAATCAGAGAAAGACAATTATTATATGATCTCACTGATATGAGGAATTCGAGAAACAAGACAGAGGATAAAGGGGGAGGGGGTGGGGAATGAAACAAGATGAAACCAGACAGGGAGACAAACCATAAGAGACTCAATCTGGGAAAACGAACTGAAGGTTGCTGGAGGGGTTGAGGAGGATGGGGTGGCTGGGGGATAGACACGGGGGATGGTATGTGCTGTGGTAAGTGCTGTGAACTGTGTAAGACTGATGAGTAACAGACCTGTACCCCTAAAACAAATACATTATATGTTAATAAAAATATAAATGAATAACACCAAAAGTATAGAATGTGAGCACTATGGCCACAGAACAGAGGATATGTTTCTGGTCAGAAAGAATCATGTATGTTCCATAAATCACACTTTGTGCAATTCAAATGAATTGTTTCTACAGTGGGAAGAATGTGGCAGACCTCTATGCGCCCAAAGGTTCTATCTGTAATATCTGCAATATAATTTCTCACCTGCTATCTTTATATGGTAACAGAAAAAAAAATCAAATCTAAGTGATGTAACTCTGTGAAGTATAAAGTACTCTATAAATAGTAATATAATATGTATGACATTAGTCCATAAGCTCTTGAATGGAAAAAACTTTTAAAAAAATTTTTTGAAACTCTCTTAGTTGGACTCTTGTGTCTGCATGGAACTCCCAAGTCTAATGGCTCTTCTGCTCCTGATCAACTTAATATCCTGGAATCCCTAGGAAGCTCAGATCAGGAACTCAGTTCCTAAACACACCATGACAGCCATCATATGTTGTGAAGCTAACTATGTAAGGCCTTACACATTCTCTGGGAAGACAGCAAGCAGTACAATCCAGGCCTGTTCTGCCTAGGAATTGATGACATTATAGAAGTTTCAGGTGTACATTATAAGCAACATCTATATACACTACAAAGTGATCACCACCAAAATTCTAGTTACCAGTCATCACCATATAATCGACCCCCTTCACCATTTTACCCACTCTGCAACCTCCTTCCTCTCTGGTAAACATCAGTTGTTCTCTGTATCTATGAGTTTGTTTTTGTATTATTATTCTTCTTATTTATCTTCTGTCTTTAGATTCCAAATATGAGGGAAATTACATAATAATTGTCTTTCTCCATCTTTTTAAAAAATTTTTGTTTAATTTTATTTGTCCAGTGTTTTAAATTCATTGATGTTCACCATCATTAGCCATCAGGGAGATTCAAATCAAAACCACATGGAGATACCACCTTACACCAGTAAAAATGGCCAAAATTAACAAGACAAGGAACAGGTGTTGGAGAGGATGTGGAGAAAGGGGAACCCTCTTACACTTTTGGGGGGAATCCAAGTTGGTGCAGCCACTTTGGAAAACAGTGTGGAGATTCCTTAAGTAATTAAAAATAGAGCTACCCTATGACCCTGAAATTGCACTACTGGGTATTTAGCCCAAAGATACAGATGTAGTGAAAAGAAGGGCCATCTGTACCCTAATGTTCATAGCAGCAATTGCCACAGTCACCAAACTGTGGAGGAAGTCGAGATGCCCTTCAACAGACTAATGGATAAAGAAGATATGGTCCATATATACAATGGAATATTATTTCTCCATCAGAGAGGATGTATATACATCTATATTATTTCACATAGAATAATTTCTTCAAGGCCCATCCATACTGTCCCAAATGGCTAATTTTCATTCTTCTTTATGATCAAGTAGTATTCTATTTTATATATATACCACCACCTTTATTTTAATTGAAAATTTCCTTTCTTTATTTGAGAGAGGGAGAGAGTGCATGTAAGCAGGGAGGGGCATGGGGGGGAAGGAGAGAGAGAGAATCCCAAGTAGACTCCACACTGAGCATGAAGCCCAACACAGAGCTTGATCCCACGGCTCTGAGATCATGACTTGAGACAAAATCAGGTGTCAGACACCCAGCCAACAGAGCCGCCCAAATGCCCCCACATCCTTTTTATCATTCATCCTACTGATGGACACTAAGTTTGTTTCCCAATGTTGGCTGTGGTAAATAATGCTGCAATTAACATAACAGTGCATATATCTTTTGAATTCATGTTTTTCATTTCTTTGAATAAATCTTAGAAGTAGAATAGATGGATCATATGGTAGACCTACTCTTAAATTTTTGAGGAACCTCCATAATATTGTCCAAATTGGCTGAACCAGCACTTGTTCCCACCAACTCCACAAGTTTCCCTTTTCTACACATTCTCTCCAACACTTGTTATTTCTTGTATATTGATACTGGCCATTTTGGCTGGTCATTTTCAGTCATTCAATTGTGCTTCAGACTTGCATTTCCCTGAGGGATAGAGATGTTGAGCATATTTTCATATGTCTATTGGCCATGTCTTCCTTGGAAAGAGGTCTACTCAGGTCTTTTGCCCCTTTTTAAAATTGGATTGTTTGGCTTTTTTGTGTTGTGTTGTATGAGTTAAATAATTTTCATATTAATCTCTTGTGAGATATACCATTTGCAAATACTTCCTGCCATTCAGTGAGTTGCCTTTTCTTCTTCTTTTTTTAATTTTACTTTTTCAGTGTTCCAAGATCCATTGTTTATGCACCACACCCAGTGCTCCATGCCTTTCCATTTTGCTGACGGTTTCCTTCACTGTTTTTCCCTCACAAGCTTTTTAATTTGATGTATTCTCACTTGTTTGTTTTGCTTTTGTTTCCCTTCCCTTTGGCATCAGATCCAAAAACACATCAGCTAAGTCTGATGCTGAGGAGCTTGCTACCTATGTTTCCTTCTAGGAATTTTATGGTTTCAGGTCTTACATGCAAGTATTTTATCCATTTTTGACTTAATTTTTGTGTATGGTATAATATAATGGTTGAGTTCTACTTTTTTGCATGAGGCTGTCCAGTTTTACCACCACCATTTATTGAAGAGACTGCTTTATTTTCCACAATATGCTCTAGAGTCTTTGTCTTAAACTAATTGTACATAAATCTGTGATTTTTCTCTGGGCTCTCAATTCCACTGATATGTGTATCTGTTTTTGTGCCAAAATCATAATGTTTAGACAGATATAGCTTGTTAGTATCATTTAAATCAGGGAGCATGGTGCTTCCAGCTTTGTTCTTCCACCTCAAGATTGCTCTGGCTATTCAGGTTCTCTTGTGGTTCCATACAAGTTTTAGAATTGTTTGTGGGGTTTTTTGGGTTTTTTTAAGATTTTATTTATTGATTTGACAGACAGAGATCACAAGTAGGCAGAGAGGCTGTGGTTCCATACAAGTTTTAGAACTGTTTGTGGGGGGTTTTGGTTTTTTTTAAGATTTTATTTATTTATTTGACAGACAGAGATCACAAGTAGGCAGAGAGGCAGGCAGAGAGAGAGAGAGGGAAGCAGGCTCCCTGCTGAGCAGAGAGCCCGATGCGGGGCTTGATCCTGAGACCCCGAGATCATTACCTGAGCCAAAGGCAGAGGCTTAACCCACTGAACCACCCAGGTGCCCTTAGAATTGTTTGTTCTAATTCTGTGAAGAATACTACTGAAATGTTAGTAGGGATTGCATTTAATCTGTAGATGGCTTTGGAAAGTATGGACACTTTAACAATATTAATTCTTCCAATCCATAAGCATTACATATCTTTCCATTTATTTGTGTCTTACAATTTCTTTTATCATTGTCTTTTACAGGTCTTTCACTTCCTTGGTTAAACTCATTACTAAGTATTTTATATTACCTGATACAATTGTAATTGAGATCGCTTCCTGATTTATGACCCAGGATGTGATCTATTCTGGAGAATGTTCCATATGCACTAGAGAAGAATGTGTATTTTGTTGCTTTGGGATGGAGTGTTCTGAATATATCTGTGATGTCCATCTGGTCCAGTGTGTCATTTAAGGCCTTTATTTCCTTGTTGATCTTTTGCTTGGATGATCTGTCCATTTCAGTGAGGGGTGTGTTAAAGTCTCCAACTATTATTGTATTCTTATCAATGTGTTTCTTTGATTTTGTTATTAAGTGGTTTATATAGTTGGCTGCCCCCATGTTAGGGGTGAGGATATTTAAAATTATTAGGTCTTCTTGTTGGACAGACCCTTTGATATGATATAGTGTCCTTCCTCATCTCTTATTATAGTCTTTGGCTTAAAATCTAATTGATCTAATTGATCTAAGGATTGCCACTCCAGCTTTCTTCTGATGTCCATTCACATGGTAAATGGTCTTCCATGCCCTCGCTTTAAATCTGGAGGTGTCTTTGGGTCTAAAATGGGTTTCTTGTAGACCGCATATTGATGGGTTTTGTTTTTTATCCATTCTGATACCCTGTGTCTTTTGATTGGGGTATTTGGCCCATTTACATTCAGGGTAACTATGGAGAGATATGAATTTACTGCCATTGTACTGCTTGTAAGGTGACTGTTACTGTGTATTGTTTCTGTTCCTTTCTGATCTACTACTTTTAGGCTCTCTCTTTGCTTAGAGGACCCCTTTCAATATTTCCTGTAGAGCTAGTTTGGTGTTTACAAACTCTTTTAGTTTTTGTTTGTCCTAGAAGCTTTTTATCTCTCCTTCTATTTTCAATGATAGCCTAGCTGGATATAGTATTCTTGGCTGCATGTTTTTCTTGTTTTGTGCTCTGAATATATCATGCCAGTTCTTTCACGCCTGCCAGGTCTCTTTGGATAAGTCTGCTGCCAATCTAATATTTTTACCATTGTATGTTATAGACTTCCTGTCCCAGGCTGCTTTCAGGATTTTCTCTTCTGCTAAGACTTGTAAATTTCACTATTAGAATACGAGGTGTGGACCTATTCTTATCGATTTTGAGGAGGATTCTCTGCACCTCCTGCGTGTTCCCTTTGCCATATTAGGGAAATTCTCTACAATGATTCACTCCAACATACCTTCTGCTCCCCTCTCTCTTTCTTCTTCTGGAATCCCAATTATTCTAATATTGTTTCATCTTATGGTATCACTTATCTCTCGAATTCTCCCCTCGTGGTCCAGTAGTTGTTTGTCTCTCTTTTGCTCAGCTTCTTTATTCTCTACCATTTGGTCTTCTATATCACTAATTCTCTCTTCTGCCTCATTTATCCTAGCAGTAAGAGCCTCCATTTTTTATTGCCCCTCATTAATAGCTTTTTTTAAATTTCAGTTTCGTTAGATTTTAGTTTTTTTATTTCTCCAGAAAGGGCTTTTATTTCTCCAGACAGGATTTCTCTAATATCTTCCATGCATTTTTCAAGCCCAGCTAGCACCTTTAGAATCATCATTCTGAACTCTAGATCTGACATATTACCAATGTCTGTATTGACTAGGTCCCTAGCCTTCAGTACTGCCTCTTTTTTTGTGATGAGTTTTTCCACCTTGTCATTTTATCCAGACAAGAATATAGGAATGAGAGAATAAAATATTAAAGGGGTGGCAAAGACCCCAGGAAAATGTGCATTAACCAAATCAGAAGATACTCCAAATCATGGGGAGATGAAAGAGGTAAAAAGAAGTTCAAAAATATTTAAGAAAAAAGAATATATATATATATATACACATATATATATATATATATATATATATATATGACTGATGAATAGAACAGAACCACCTGCTTAATTTGGGAGTATTTTGGTCTCTTAGAAGGAATTACCTCCCAAAATTTTAAAGAAATGTATATATATATATATATATATATGTATACACACACACACACACACACACAAATAAGGGTAAACACAATGAAGGGATGGAATATGACTGTAAATATGAAATTTTTTAAAAAATTCTAAAAAAGGAGTTGATAAGATATGTTGGTTGGGAAAAGAAAGAAAAAGAAAGTGGAGGGAATTTGCTCAGGCTGGAGACTAGAACAAAGCTCTGTGCTAGACTTAGGGTATATTTTGATCTATTGAAAGAAATTGTATTCCAAAAATTTTTAGAAGAAAAAAAAACCCTATGTGTATACAAAAAATACAGTTAGATACAATGAAGGAAAAAATATGACTATAATAAATAAGTTTCAAAAAGATTTTTTTAAGGGGCACCTTGTTGGCTCATTGGGTTAAGCCTCTGCCTTCAACTCAGGTCATGATCTCAGGGTCCTGGGATCAAGCCCCGCATTGGGCTTTCTGCTCATCAGGGAGCCTGCTCCCCCTCCCCCTGCCTCTCTCTGCCTCCTTGTGAACTCTCTCTCTCTGTCAAATAAATAAATAAAATCTTTTTTAAAAAGATTTTTAAGAAAGGTATTGTTAAGATAAACTCATTTTAAAAAGTTAAAAGAAGAAAGAGTAAAAGTTTAAAAAATTAGAATAAGAAAAAATAAAATTAAAAAAATTTAATTAGCTTTGCAAGACTAAAGAATCATGGGGAGAAAGCCATGAATTCCATGCTTTGCTTTCCCTTCCTCTGGATTTCAGCTGTTCTCCTTGATCAGTGAGCTTGGTCATGGCTGGATTTCATACTGATCTGGGGATGGGGCTTGTTGTAGTGATTCTCAGGTGTCTTCATCTGAGGTAGAATTGCTCCACCCTTGCCAGGGACCTGATTAAGTAATCTGCTTGGGTTTGCTCTTCAGAGCTTTTGTTCCTTGAATACATTCCATAGAGCTCTGGAAGACGGGAATGAAAATGGAAGCCTCCCAATCTCTCGCCCGGAGTAGCTGAGAGCTTGGGGCTCCACTCCTCAGTGCACCCTCAGAGAAAAACGCTCAATCACTCCCATCTCCCTGGCTTCTGGCCACGCTCCGAGCTCACACACCCGGTGACCCAGCATCTCTGTCTCTGGCACACAGCCCCACCTGGAGTCTCCAAACCCAGAAGATCCCTGCTGCTCTTCCAGGGGGGGTCTCCCCAGATCTGCCACTTTGGGATCCCTGCTCAAAAAGGAATGGTCTGACTGTGCCACAGATCATGCTTTAAGGTAACCCCTAGTTGAGAGGTCACTCCCCAGCTCCGTCTCTGTTGCTGGCTTCCCTGCTCTAATACCTGCAAGCTGTGCAACACTCAGAAACCCCCAATCCTTCTGCGACCCCATGGGACCTAGGACCATGCTGTCTCCATGCATATCCTCTGGAGCAATGTCCCTCAGTGAGGCAGACATTTAAAAGTTCTGATTTTGTGCCCCATTGCTCCAACACTTGCCAGGAGCCAGCCCTTCCCCCCACAGTCTATCTTCCCGTCTCTTTGGATTCACTTCTTCACAGGTCCTATCTTTCAGAATGTGGTCAATTTTCTGTTTCTAAAATTGCTGCTATTCTTCTCTTTGATCTACTGTTAAATTTATAGGTGTTTGGAATGGTGTGATAAACTATCTAGTTGATCTCCTGCTACCTGATGCCTGCCATTCAAGCCTGCTACTCCTCCACCATCTTGACCTCTCCAGCCAAAGCAATCTTAAGAACAAAAGTGAAGGCATCACACTCCTGATTTCAAACTATACTACAAAGTTGTACTAAACAAAACAGCATGGGTCTGACATAAAAAGGCACATAGACCAAAAGAACACAATAGAGTCCAGAAATAAACTCCCACCTATACGTCAACTAAGGGAACCACCAATACTCAGTGGGGAAAGAATACTCTCTTTAACAAATGGCTCTGGAAAAACTGGATTGCCATAGGCACAATAATGAAATTAGATCACTGTCTTTCAACACTCACAAAAATTAAGCCTGGATGTAGATTAAAGACAGGTACATAGATCTGAAACCATAAAACTCCTAGAAGATAAGATACGCAAGAAGCTCCTTGACTTTGGTCTTGAAAATGGTATTTTGTATCTCACACCAAAAGCATAAGCAACAAAAGCGAAAAGCAACATGTGGAACTATGTCAAATTTTAAAACATTCACAGTGCAAAAGAAACAATCAAATCAGGCAACTGACAGAATGGGAGGAAATGCCTGTAAATCATAGCTTGAAAAACATTTGCCAACTATGTATCACATAAATGGTTAATATCTAATATATATAAAGACCTCCTACAACTCAAAAGAAAAACAGTCTAATTAAAAATGGGTAGAGGAAATTAATATATATTTTCCCTAAAAGACACCCAAATGGCCAACAGGGACCTGAAAAGGTACCAACATCACTAACCATCGGGGAAATGCAAATCAAAAGCACAATGAGATATCAACTCACACCTGTCAGAGAGGCTGTCATCAAGAAAGAGATAACAAGTGGTGGTGAGGATGTGGAATAAGAAAATACTTCCTTTTACTATATCTAAAAAAGAGAGAGAATATTTCTACACTCCTAGTGGAAATGTAAATTGGTTCATTATAAAAAATAGTATGGATGTTCCTCAAAAAATTAGAGAATTACTATATGATCCACCAACACCACTTCTGGGCATACATGCAACAGAAACAAATATATATACCAAAAAGATAATCTGTACTCCCATGTTTATTGCAGCATTATTCATAATAGACAAGATATAGGAATGATAAAGAAGACATGGTGTTTACACACAGTACAGTGGACTATTATTCAACTAGGACAGTGAAGGAAATCCTGACATTTGAGACATCCTGGATGCACCCTGAGGGCATTATACCAAGTGAGATGAGCCAGACAGAGAAAGACAAATACTGTACGAGATCACTAATATACAGAATCAAAAAGCCAAACTCCTAGTAACAGAGAGTACAATAGTGGTCAGCAGGGCCTGGTGGTCAAGGGAACTGGAGAAGTGTTTTTGGAAAAGGTACAACTTTGTAATTAAAAGATGAAGAAATCTGACAATCTAATGCATAGCTTAATGACCATACCAATAACACCGTGTTACATTCCTCAAAGAGGTGCTTCTCCTACTGAAGCCCTCATGGTTTCTTAGAAAATTGTCTCATACATTCTTACACATTTTGAAAGAACAATGCTTCAAAGAACATACCTGTGCTTGCATGGAGGCGGGGGAGAGGAGGGCACACATCTTGTATTCATAAGGCACTACTTCTTTCGCATGGATGACCCTTCACATTCTCTCCCAGACATTCAATGATTCTCCTTCTCTCAACCCTATCCATCTACAGACTTGTGAAAAATTTGGCAAGGTTTCTAATACCTCTTCAGTTATAGTCCTTAATTAAATGGAAGAATTACATGACTTATTAGAACAGAGACCCTACCCCAAAAAACACATTAAGAACCCAATGAATCTCTAAGGGTAATATGCAATTGTAATGACATCTGTTTTATATCAGTTGGTTCAAGTCTGATCATCCTGTATATCAGTGGTCAGTGTTGATATACTTCTTGTCCCACTTTTCAAAGAGATCACAAGGACCAAAAGTATTATGTTCTGCTTTAAACAGAGAAAACTGGCCAGAGTTAAAAACCTTGCCTATCATACTATCAATACTCACTCAGGCTCTTGAGGCTTCCTAGAAAATATCAGCATTAGGGCAAGTCTATATATCTACTCCATAAATTAGATCACCCCAAACAAAACCACAGATATCTATGACATAAAATGTTGAATAAAGACAATAAAAAAGTATACCAACTCTCCATATTTGTTCTTAGTCTACAATATTTAATATTCAGTAACTCTGGTTTTTTTTTAATTTTTTCATTTATTTCCTGAGAGACAAAGAAAGCACAGAGGAAGAGTGAGAGGGAGAAGCATATGCCCTACTGAGTGGAGAGCCTGAAATGGAGCATGATCCCAGAGCTGGGATCATGACCTGAGGCAGACCCTTAACCAACTGAGCCACCCAGGCACCCCTCAGTAACTAATATTACAATGAGTTTTCATGCAGGTTTCCTCACACCAAACATGAACAGATCCTTGAAATATTAGAAATTGGTTCACAGTGTGAAACACTGGCTATGTCAGACAGGGTAAATTTTGCTGACTAAATGAGAGAGAGAGGTTTGAATCCCACAATGTCAGAAAAAGCTATTGGCTGTGATATGGATGTTTAACATCATCTTCCATCAGAAATCCCCACTGAACACTAGAAGTAAGAAACAAAGTCATTATACTCATGAAGTAAATGGTACTGAAGGACACATCCTTTATTCCATTCATCTTTATGATTCAAATCACCTCCTGCTTCCTTATATTACATCTGGTAAAGACTGGGATATGAGCAGAAACCCCTGATATGGGGCTCAATCCCAGGACCCTGGGATTATATCCTGAGCAGAAGGCAGATGCTTAACTGAGACACTCAGGTAACCCACTCACAGAATACTAATAAATGATGAGGGCACTCTTTATGCACGGTGAAAATATGAACCTCCAGTACTTAAAAGTATTTTTCTTATGTTGAATCAAGTCAGCTGTCAGTCCATTTGGTGTATTATCTGTGTCAAATTAACCTTCGTTTACCCAAAGGCAGTATGAATTTTGTTAGAGTCCATTCCTGTGCATGTTACTGGGGTTAAGGTTTCTGAGAGGACAAATCTGGACAGAACCTCAGCAGGACCATATCTTCTTTTGTAACCTCTTCAAGGCATCTTTGATTTCCTTGTTCCTCAGACTATAAATCAAGGGATTCAACATCGGAATGACCACAGTGTAGAATACCGATGCAAATCTGTCAAAACTGGAGGAACCACCAGAGCTGGAACTCAAATAGACAGAGATACTTGAGGTATAGAAGAGGGAAACTGCTGTCAGATGAGAAGCACAAGTGTTGAAAGCCTTGGACCTGCCTTTAGCTGAAGTGATCTTCATGATGGAGATGACAATATAGCCATAGGATATCATGATAATGAGGGCATTTATTATCCCAAAGATCATTGATAATATAGCAATCAACAATTGCACAAAGAAAGTGTCAGTGCAGGACAGGATTATCAGTTGGGGCATGTCACAGAAGAAGTGATTAATGACATTAGGCCCACAAAAGTGGAGCTGAAACATGGTACACAACTGGGATATAGAAGCAGAGAGTCCAGCCAAATAGGATCCCAGCACCATCCGAATACAGAGGGTGGGTGACATGATGGATGAATAGAGAAGTGGATTACAAATGGCACTATATCGGTCATAAGCCATGGCTGTCATGAGACAAGACTCACTCAGTCCCATGGTTGAAAAGACAAAGTACTGAACAGCACAACCCACAAAGGTGATAGTCTGCTGCTCCTGGAAAAAGGTGGAGAGCATCTTGGGAGCTATAGAGGTCACATAGCAGATATCTATGAAGGACAGATTACTGAGGAAGAAGTACATGGGTGTGTGGAGGTGAGAGTCCATCCTTATTAAGATGATGAGGCACAGGTTCCAAGTCAGAGTCAAAATGTAGATCAGCAGGAATAAAGCAAATAGCACTGCTAGGATTCTGGGAAAATCAGAGAATCCCAAAAGGATGAAATAGGTGATCTGTGTAATATTTCCTCCCCCAGTCATTGGCTTGCTGCTTCTAAAATCAGGAAAGAGAGAAGAGAATACACTGCTGACTCAGGTGAGATGACAGTATTACAATTCCCATATGTGCTATTTTTTCCCTCCACTGAGTGCTGGGAAAGAACCAATGTCTCACTGTCCTGATGAAAAGACCCAGCTCTTCATCTCACATTATTAAGAAGCGTGACTTTAAAAGTGCTTCAAAATAATTATATATTATATGTTGCCTAATAGAATTGAATTTTTTTTAAAAAGTGCTTCAGGTTCTCAATTATTTCATAAAGTCTCATGAAAATCAAAGAAATATGTTTGAATTTGAGAACTAAAATAATATAAATGAAGTGATTATTACAGAGATCATTCATTAAAATTTGTTTAAACCCTCTGATAATTCATTATATAACCACTGCTTTACAAGAACATAAGTAGAATCACTCTAGATTAAAACTGAGATAGCCCTTCAGGCCCACATGGCCATCTATATAATGTTTTGAAATTTCTTCTTTTATCCTTATGAAAAGTTATTTACCCTCTTTGTAATAATTTCACAAACTTTATATGAATGCAGTTATTATGTCATCTTCTAACTGACCTGGAAAACTATATCATAACTTATCACTCTGATAATAATTTCTTGAGGCACAGTATATGTGTCCAATAAAGTTATAGAGCAAGTCTTCTTGGGGAAGACTTCGTACTAAGTATACCAAAGGGAAGGCAGTATAGCTCATGATTGACTCTAAGATTATTTCAATTTTAGGGTACTTTACTACTTGAGGAAGAGCATGAGAACAAATTGAGAACATGAAAGGTTCAGACTTTGGAGTTTTGTCTGATATCCTCTTGCTTTATGAGCTTGTCCCAGTAGCTTAAAAACACTAAGATTGATTTACTCAAAGTGAAGTGATAAAATTAAGAACTCCTGGACTATGAATTTACTAGGACAGTTACAAGAAAATTCATGGAGATGCTCAGCACACAATTCTGTACACAGTAATTGTGTTGTAGGTATTGGCTATTATTATCATGAATTGCTTACAGATAACCAAAAATGACAGCCGTACCCATGGTTAGGAACAGGCCGACCTCGTGGCACAACGGTAGTGCGTCTGACTCCATGGTTAGGAACATCAACAGTGCTATATAGTTGTATGGGTTAATCTGAGGAATTTCCTGAGGCATCACTGACCTTGTAAGACAGTGAGAATCATTACATCCAGGCAGATGTAGATTCAGATCTCATGCAGAAGCAAATCACACCACCCAGTGCCATGAAGACACAAAGCACATAAACAATTTTCTATTTAGTTTGCTTAAGCTTGAGTACACTTGGTTAACTGACAACCTTAATCAGACTATGATGGAACCTGATGCAGAGGAAAAGTAAATTTTAATTACCATGTACCACTTAGCTATAGGTCATATGTTTTATTGATACAGTCATCATGTTAGAGCTCATTAAGAGATTTATACTAGATTGCAACTATGGCCTATGCTCCATAACTGACAGTCCTTCCTTCAGATGAAAGACTAAATCAATGAGAACAGCTAAGAAATATTTGAAAAAATATGAATAATTAAAAAGAGATGAACTTTCAAATATTAAAAAGTATTATGAACCAAGAGAGGCTGTGGACTCTGAGAAACACACTGAGGGTTTTAGAGGGGAAGGGGGTTGAGGGGTGGGTAAATCTGATGTTGGGTATTAAGGAGGACACAAACGGCATTGGGCACTGCGTATTGTACATAAACAATGAATTTGGAACACTGAATCAAAAACTAATGATGTCGGGGCGCCTGGGTGGCTCGGTGGGTTAAAGCCTCTGCCTTCGGCTCGGGTCATGATCCTAGGGTCATGGGATCGAGCCCCACATCCAGCTCTCTGCTCCGCGGGGAGCCTGTTTCCCCCTATCTCTGCCTACTTGTGATCTCTCTCTGCCAAATAAATAAATAAAATATATATTAAAAAAAAAAAAAACTAATGATGTCATTTATGGTGACTAACATAACACAATAAAAAAAAAGAAAGAAAATCAAATGTGCATTCACATAATAAAGAACCTGAAAAGTAAAAAAAAAAAAATTAAAAAGTAGTATAAACACTGACCTTTCACTATTCTTTTTCTAAATTTTATTTTTTTCAGTATTACAGGATTCATTGTTGATAATTCACTATTCTTATGAAAATAAAAATGTGTAAAGAGACCTTATAGACATTTTAGAAAATTTTAAAGATCAGTAAGAATTTAAATATACTAAAATTAGCATTTTAAGTTGATAAAGGATAAATTCTTCATATGCATTTATATAATCTTGGTATGTGGAAAAAATGTCTGAAATCTAACACCAAAAACAGAAACTATAAGAGAAAAATATAACAATTTAAAACTTGGTTATGTGACAAAAACCCACCTAAGTAAAATACTTTTGAAATATAATTGATAAGGGAAAAATAGTCACAAAGAATAAAAAACACAATATAGTAATGCCTTTAATATAAAAGGCATAAATCAGGGAATGGGGCACTCATATTTACTACTGATGAGGGTACAAAATGATTCTACTGTCCCAAAGGAAATATTTGTTTGCTTTATAAAATATCTGTCTCTTAGTATCTCTCTGTCTCTTTCTCTCTCACATACACACACACACATACAAACAAAGGAAACAATTAAAAATGCCTGAAGAAGGACGCCTGGGTGGCTCAGTTGGTTAAGCAGCTGCCTTCGGCTCAGGTCATGATCCCAGCATCCTGGGATTGAGTCCCACATCAGGCTCCTTGCTTGGCAGGGAGTCTGCTTCTCCCTCTGCCTCTGCCTGCCTCTCTGTCTGTCTGTGCTCGCTCTCTCTCTAACTAATAAATAAATAAAAATCTTTAAAAAAAAATGCCTGAAGAAATGAATGGTATGATTCTGGTTTCCTTCTTTAAACCTCTCTGTGTTTGATCGCTTTTCAACAACCCCTATATTTATAGGAACAAAGGCTATTAAGATATATAAATCCTTAAAAGTAAGCACAAAGTAAGACAGAAAGGAAGAGGGGGAGGGGAAATGAAGGGAAGAGAGAATCAGAGAGAAAACAGACATTCAGAATTTCCTGGCTTTTACCTACTGGCTGTGTCACCCTTAGCAAGTTATTGACCCCTCTGTGCCTTGGTTGGCTCATCTATAAACAGCGCTAAGAGTACTTACCACCTCAGAGGGTTGCTGCAAGGACTGATTGACATAAAGGGCTTAAAACAGTAAGGGCTCGATAAATATTGGCAACTATCATCCTTATTATCATTCCTCTCTGTGAAGAAAAATAAAGCGAACTAACACTGAAATATCAAGGAGCTCTTCACATAAATTATTTTCTAAATTAGATGGTCTCTAAGCCGAAACTCAAGAATATCATTAGTCAATGACTGTATTTATTTCTATCTGGTGTTACTCTGTTATCTCCCAGTCAGCTGGAGTGTAAATGGCTGATGCCGCTTTTCATGGGCCACCACCACCAGGCACTCTGAGCTGGTGAAGCTCCATACAGCACACTGTCTAGTGGACATGTTTCACTATTACCGATAAGCACCTTGTATACGAATATTTGTGTTACTGAACAAATACATGGTGAACAAATGGTTCTTTCACCCACTTTTGGAAGCAAAACTAAAATTATCTTCTTCATTTCAATTATACTTTTATGAACTTGGAAATCTTTCTGTTGACTCCTAAAGTGTGGCCAATATAACTTCTCCACATTTTGTCCAAGATGAGTTGGAGTCAATGAAAATATTTTGAAAGCGTAAATTCATGCACAACATCCCCCAATGCACCAACATAAGCAATCAATTCAGTGAAAAGAAGTCACGCTTCTGATCAATCATGTGTGCAGTAAAGTTTTTCACTTTCTTATCACATTCTGGTGACAGAGGCAGTCAGAGGTAAAGGTATCTCATGTGACTCATCATTCCCAAAAAGATAGGAATTGTGGATTGTTCTACTAATTCATGACAAAATGTATCTTCTTAAACTTTGGCAAGCTATAGGAAAAGGGGGAAATTCACTTTTTGGTTAAGTTTTTGCATGTGTCCACCATTTCCCAAGACATGTTAAAGAAACGGTGACTGATGTAAATATTAATTGGAGATTTTACTATGTGTATCTAGCTAAACAAAACCTTTCCAATTCTGACTACTGAGGATGTGGGCAGTTGGCAAGGTTGTGCAGAGTACAAAATCAGGTAAAGAAAGCCAAGATGGGGGCACCTGGGTGGCTCAGTGGGTTAAAGCCTCTGCCTTCGGCTCGGGTCATGATCTCGGGGTCCTGGGATCGAGCCCCGCATCGTCATCAGGCTCTCTGCTCAGCGGGGAGCCTGTTTCCCTTCCTCTCTCTCTCTGCCTGCCTCTCTGCCTACTTGTGATCTCTGTCTCTGTCAAATAAATAATAAAAAAAAAA
>RCUC01160227.1:0-72907 GCA_003697995.1 Taxidea taxus jeffersonii | reverse complement strand
CAATGAGGCAGTTATGGTAATAAATTGCTCTGAGTGTTTTGTGATAAAGAAAAGGAAAAAAAAAATCCTCCATGAGTCCATCATACAGATAGCATTATGAATTTTCTTTCTGGTCTTTTTTCTTTTAACATAGTTGAAATCTATAGGCATTTTCACTTAAATGTTAATATGATCTCTTCACTTCATGTAATTATTTTTCTATACCATTAAAAACTTCATATTGATGCTTTAATATGTACATATTGGCTCATCTTATTGAGGTACTATATTTACTCACTTATTCCTTTACTTTTGCTTCCTTTCAATTTTTTGTTATGTCTAATAGAGATCTGGAAGCAATCAGTGGTGTTTTCTTGGGTGGTTCACACAGAAGACCTGCTTAGAAAGCTGGAGTCATAGGAGAAAGGGTTCCCATTTCACTTTTGACCAAATATCCTAGTCTTCTGTGGCCCTCTGTGGGCAGAGTTAAGTGATCATACACTAGAATCAGGACATATTTCTTATCATTCTTAGGATGAATAATTTAGACTAAAATTCTTAAAGTATGTTTGGGAAAACACCAGTGACTCAAGATAATCTATGAAGAGAATTTCCTTGGGCATAAGACATACGGTATCTGACTTTTAGAGGTTCACAATGCATATCAGCATATCAAAGGATCAGAAGTTGCACACATTTTCCAAATTTATTTGACACCACAGATACTGTTTTTCAGTATAGCAACTATGAAACTAGATTGTGGAATGGTCTTTAGAACTGTGATACTCCAAATGTGTTGTTCAGACCAATGTGAGCCCACAAACTGTTCTTAATCCTTGACAGTGTAAGTACAGAAATCAAGAGTGTTTACAAAATCTTAAAGTGATTTGACAGTATAACACTCAAACTTGTGATTTTTGTAAATGCGAGTTATTAGTCTAAAACTAATAATTTTTTCAAAAATTTCAAAGAAAGCAAACATAATTCTTTCTTCAACAGGCTTTGAAACAATTTTCAGAAAGACCTCCTTAATGTAAGAGATAAACATCTTTCCTTCACTTAACTGTCAATCAACAATAAATATTTACTGAGTTTATACCAGACATAGCTTTAGGTAAACAAAATCCTCTGCCATCAGTAATATTAGATTCTAAGGGATGTATTTACTCCTAAGCCTGTCTGAAACCTTAATTGAAGGGCTTTCCAATTTTATCTGGGTTGATGTGACTCTCAGATTGAAGAACTCAAATCCTATCAAAGAATTCTATCAAATTCTTTCTCTACTAAGAACTTTTGAAACTCTTCTTGATATTCGTAAGAAAATCTTATCTCCAATTTTTCATGAATATCAAGTTTATTAATTATTGCTTGACTCATATTTGGACAATACAAGCCTTTCCTCTCTCTTTTGTGTCTTGAGAAGTGCTATTTGGAAGCTAAAATATTTGCCATATTAGTGAGGAGAGCATGACAAATGGAACACAGAAGAGGCACAGATCTCATGTAGCACAAATGTTGCAAAATTCTTACAAGACAAAACTTGAGTAAACTCAATTCTTCTCCTGAGTCCATAGATCTGAGAGAATCAACAATGAGTAAGCATTGAGACAGCTACTCTTGGCATGACTGAGGAGAGAAGGGCTATGGAAGCCTCTCTTTACACACCTTGCTTCCATTGAGAATCCAGTCGCTTCCATCCTTTTTGGCATTTGTTCTTATTCCTTGCAAATCACTACAATTGGAAAAAAGTGAAGAATAACAAAAAGAAATTCATTAGTTGGTAAAAACGGCATTATCAAAAAGATCTTATATAAGTATGTAATGTGATAATTGAAACTGTTTATACCATGATAAAAATTGATTTCTAATATTAGAAATTTCACACAAATGCACTGAAAAATCACATCTGGTGTATCATTTTCTAAACCAATTATACAAATATATATGATTAAGATTACATAAACTAGCCAGCTTTTATAGAGCATAAAAATTCCAAGTAGCATTCAAGACCGCCACATTAGACTCAGATGACATCCTAAAGCCCACTATATTTGAGATTATTTGCCACCACATACCTGCCTGCTTCCATTTACCTTGGTTCCTTCCCTTATCTCTATTGATCAAAACTTAGCTATTCAATCACTTCTCAGCCTTTTGGTTAAGATCAAGTGTAAAACTTAGCTATTTAAAAGACTATGTCTCAAATGCTTCCTCTAACAAGCCTGCTCTAAAAGTGGAATAGATTATTTTTTAATATAAAATAAACAAATGTTCACAATTGAAATATTAAAGGTACAGACAATATTCCAGACCAAAAAAAGTATTGAAAACAATTTTATCTCCTGGAATAAACATTTCAAAAATACACCCTTCCATCATTTTTTCAATGGAAACAGAAACACACATGTATGTATTTTTATAAAATTATATGCTTTTGACCTCCAAATAAGATATAGTGCTTTTCCATAAGATCATTTTTATCATCAGCATAGAATTACATTGTATACATTTATCATGATTTTTTAAAACAATCTATTTGGGTAGTTTCTGATTTTTTGTAAATATCCTGCAAAAATAACATCATGTATAAGGAATCTACATCACTTATCCTAATCCTTGGAACCTGTGAAGTGTTACCTTATATAGAAAAAGGGTTTTGCAGAAGTGATTAATTTAAGGATCTCAAGATGGGGAGATTATCTTGGGTTATCTGATGGAGGGGCCTTAAACGCAAATGTCCTTGTGAAAGAGAGGCAGAGATTAAACAAACAGAAGAGGAGGAGCAATGTTACCACAGAAGCAGGTTTGGAATGATAAGATCACAAGGCCAGAAACAGTGTCAAACACCAGGAAATGGAAGAGGCAAGGAATGGATTCTGCCCTAGAACATCTAGAGGAAGTGTAGCCCTACTGATACCTTGATTTGGGCCTATTTATACTAATTTTAGACTTCTGGACTTCAGAACTGTGAGAGAATGAATTTCTGGCTTTTTACACCACCAAGTTTGGGGTAATTTGTTATGGAAACCATAGGAAAATAACACACTCTCTTAGAGCATTTATCTTGTATTTCAGTGACTAATTAAAAAGATCTTACCTTTCTTGCCTACCCCACTTATCAGACTCAAACCTTCTGAGGACATGCTGTATATCAAGCTTATATGCCCTTCACCTAGCATACTGAATATATATTTGAATATAACAGGCACTCAAATGGGACACTTGGGTGGCTTAGCCGGTTAGGCCTCTACCTTCAGCTGAGGTCAAGATCCCAGGGTCCTAGGATAGAGTTCCGTGTTAGGCTCCTTGCTCACCAGGGAGCCTGTTTCTCCCTCTGCCTGACTCACCCCCTGCTTGTGCTCTATCTGACAAATAAATAAATAGGTCTCAGGCTGCTATCCTAAGAAAGGCTTGATTATAAGTTTGGCTTTTGGTTGGCATCTCCCCTGCACAGACTTGGCTCGGTTTTCCCTAATCCCAAATACAAAGTCTTTGAAGACCTGAGGTTACTCAACCTGCTGCTCTTCCAGCTCCTTTCTGGCTCTTCAGACGCAAACACAGTCCCGGTAGCGAATCACACTGTTTCAAACACAGTTGGGGTGCCGTCTGGTCTAAAGCCACTGATCTTAGAAGCAGCTTTTGGGGTTGGTTTGGGTTTTTTTGGCTTGGGTTTTTTTTGTTTGTTTTGTTTTTTCCTTTTGGTAAAACGTGTTTTCTGGAGTACTGAACTTTACAGGGGCTTGCCTTAATCTCTATTTAGTAGTTTCAAGGTGTATGCACTATTATTCTACTTGTTAAAATGTTGCAGTATTCTTTTTTTTTTTTTTTAAGATTTTATTTATTTATTTAACAGACAGAGATCACAAGTAGGCAGAGAGGCAGGCAGAGAGAGAGAGGAGGAAGCAGGCTCCTTGCTGAGCAGAGAGCCCGTTGCGGGGCTCGATCCCAGGACCCTTAGATCATGACCTGAGCTGAAGGCAGAGGCTTTAACCCACTGAGCCACCCAGGTGCCCCGAAATGTTGCAGTATTCTATGTAGCCCCAAGAGTTGGTAAAACAGTATGAGTCATGCCTAAATAAAGAAGCCAAAGGTGTCACAAAAAAAAAAAAAAAAAAAAAAAAAAAGGCAGGAGGGTTCCTAGCATTCCCAGATCAGAGAAGAGTAATACACTCTGTACCTAAACTGTTTGAACAAATAATGATTTATGTTAAACACTTGTTTGTCTTCTGAGAATCTCAACTTTTGCCCCATGCAGGACAAACAGTATCTACGCGATCAACTTTCAATAAAATTCTGGGTACTGAGTGTCTAATGACCTACCCTGGTGGGTAAACATTTCATAAGTATTCTCGGAACTTGCCACTAAAGGAATTAAACAAGTCCTGTGGAACTCCATTAAAAGAGAGCTCTTGGAAGCTGCTCCTGGTTTTCTATGAATTTCAGTCCATGAGGCTTTTAGTTTTACTGATTCTGTTTTGTATTATTTCACTGAAATAAATTATAGTGAATACAATTAGAAGCTGAATCCTGTGACTTCTAGTAAATCACTGAACCTGGAGGTGATCCTGGGGACACCAGATATTGGGAACAAGGCCATCTGTTTGAAAGATGAGTTAAATGACTAAAACTTTTAATTTGGTTTTCAGTAAAAGGAGAGATGATTATAAAGAACATCTTAAAGCTGCATGCTATTGTATTCTAACATAATTTTCATCATAAGTCAATATGAAATATTAGTTCCTAAGGTCCATACATGGCTTATTAAAGTGATTCTTCTGTATAGGGGCATATCAAAGGTAATAAAGGTAATGACACAACTCAGTTTGTGGTTTTAAAAAAACCTTTTAAATGGTAAATATGAAATATTAAAATGGTCTTAAAATATACTAGTTAGTATTACCAAGAATTCAGACCCTCACCATAACCCTATTAAATAAATATCACTGATACAGACATTTAGGCACAGAGATTTTGCCCATAATCACACAGCTGGTATCAGAATACCCTGGATGTAAGGCAGCCATCATTCTCCAGAACAGATCACATATTAGGCCATAAAACAAGTTTCAACAAATTCAAAAAGTACAAAGTCATACAATGCATCTTTTTTGACTATAACACTATGAAACTGGAAATCAACCATGAGGAAAAAAATCTAGAAAGAGCACAAATTCATGGAGGTTAATAACATGCTACTAAACAATGAATGGGTCAACCAAGAAATCAAAGAGGAAATCAAAAAGAACATGGAAACAAATGAAAATGAAAACACAACAGTCCAAAATCTGCAAACAGCAAAAGTGGTTCTAAGAGGGAAGTTTATAGCAGTACTCTACCTGAAAAAGCAAGAAAAATTTCATATAGAAAACCTAACCTCATACCTAAAGGAGCTAGAAAAACACTCAAAAGCCCAAATGAGCGGAAGGAAGGAAAAACAGAGCAGAAATAAATGATATAGGAACTAAAATAAAAAATACAACACAACAGATGAATGAAATGAAGAGCTAATTCTTCGAAAAGTTCAACAAAATTGATAAACCTCCAGCCAGACTCATAAAAAAAAGCCAGACTCATCAAAATCACAAATGAAAGGAAAAATAACAACCAACACCACAGAAACACAAAAAGTTGTAAGAGAATATTATGAAAAATTATATACGAACAAAGAAGATAAGCTAGAAGAAATGAATAAATTCCTAGAAACATATAACCTACCAAAACTGAAGAAGAAAAATAAAGAAAATTTGAACAGACCAGCTACCAACAGAGAAATTGAATCAATAATAAAAACTCCCAACAAACAAAAGTCCAAAACCAGTCAGCTTCACAGGCAAATTCTATAAAACATTTAAAGAAGAGTTAAAACCTATTATTCTCAAACTATTCCAAAAAATAAATTCATCCTCTGAAGCCAGTATTACCTTGATACCAAAACTAGATAGACCCCCCCCCACAAAAAAAGAGAAAGAACTACAGGCCAGTATCTCTGATGAAAATAGATGTAAAAATCCTCAACAAGATACTAGCAAAATGAACAGGTGGCTCAGATGGTTAAGGGTCTGCCTTTGACTCAAATCATTAACTCCAGGTTCTGGGATCAAGCCCCACATTTGGCTCTCTGCTCAGTAGGATGTCTGCTTCTCCCTCTGCCTTTTCCCCTAATCATTCTCTCTCTCTCTCTAATGAATAAATAAAGATTTTTTTAAAAATCCAACAATACATTAAAAAAATAATTCACCATGATCAGGTGGGACTTCTTCCCAGGATACAAGGGTGGTTCAATATTCAGAAATCAATCAATGTGATATGTCATATCAATAAGAAAAAGGATAAGAACCATATGATCACCTCAACAGATGCAGAAAAAGCATTTGACAAAGTACAACAACCATTTATGATGAAAACTCTCAATAAAGTAGGTCCAGAGGGAACATACCTCAACATAATAAAGGCCTTATATGAAAAAAGTGAACATACTTAATGGGGGAAAATGAGAGCTTTCCCTTAGGTCAGGAACAACACAAGGTTATCTACTGTCACCACTTTTACTCAACATAGTACTGGAAGTCCTAGCCACAGCAACCAAACAACAAAAAGAAAGAAAAGGCATCCAAATTGGTAAGGAAGAAGTAAAATTTTTACTATTTAATGATGACAGGATACTATATACAGAAAACCTGAAAGACCACCAAAAATCTACTCAAACTGATAAATGAATTCAGTCAATTTGCAGGATCCAAAATCCATGTACAGAAATCTACTGCATTCCTATACACTGATAATGAAGCAGCAGAAAGAGAAATTAATAATCCTATGTACAGCTATATCAAAAATAATAAAATAAGAATAAACTTAACCAAAGAGGTGAAAGACCTGTAATCTGATGAAAGAAATTGAAGACAACACAAAGAAATGGACAGACAGACATTCCATGCTCATGGAATGGAAGAACAGATATTGCTAAAATGTCTATACTAGCTACCTAAAGCAATCTACAGACTTAATGTAATCCCTATCAAAATACCAATAGCATTTTTCACAGAACTAGAACAAATAATCCTAAAATTTGTACGGATTCACAAAAGACCCAGAATAGCCAAAGCAATCTTGAAAAAGAAAAACAAAACTGGAAGTATCACAATTCCAAACTTTAAGTTATATTGCAAAGCTGTCACATCTCAGTTTATATATAATCACATTTTATAGGTCTTTTCTAGCACTCATATCTAAATTCACTTTTCCCTTTTCCAACACACATGCTCCATTAGTCTCTAGCATAGCACCATGTTCCCATCATAGTACTTAATCATAATTTATAATTAGGGATCTACTTATTTATACGTTTGTCATTCTCCTCAGTAAGCACAATAAACATGTCTGTTTTGTTCAACACTGGCACATTAAAGGCACTTAGTAAGTAACCTTTGAATGACTGAATAAATGATCTTACTCATTCCCATTGCTTCAATTCTTTGCACCCCAGTCTACCTCCAGAGTTCCAAATACCTATTTTGAAAAGCTTTCTGGACATTTCCATGTGAATGTCACATCACATCCAAATTCACCATGCTCCAAATTCAACTCACATCCTACCATTTTATTTGCCTTACCTCATATTAATACCTCAAAATGGCATATATTAGAACATTTTATTATTACTCACATATGATAAGGTCTTATTTTCCTACTGAAGTTTGAAGTTACTTAAGGTTGCTTGTGTTCATATTCGTACTCCTCCTTGCGTATTGTACGAAGTGAGTAGTAAGAAAATATTTGCTGTTGGGCACTGCTTCCAGAAATTTAAAACCAAATGAATGCTGATTTACCTTCCAGCCCCAGACTCTGTCATTGCTAAGGCACCAATACATTTTCCACTGGTCATCTGCGGGATGAACTGCTTAATCTGTTCTTCTGAGCCATAGCTTACAATATAGGGCATGACAATATCTGAATGAAGAATAAAACCTGGGCCTGTACAATTTGAATATGCTCTTAAAGAGGAAAAAAAAAGAAGAAAATTTAAAGCACAAAATAATTATTTTGTTCTGCTTTCAGTTTTTTTGATTTTCAATTAAACGATAACAAACAATAAACAACAACACATTATTAAGTCTTATCACATTGTATGGTAATAGCCTGTCTCTGCACAAACCTAGGAAGTTCCTGAAAACTTTTTCTCTTTGTTTTTATTAATCTTTTAATTTTTGGCTCTAGCACAATTAATAGTATTCTAATAGAGCTCCATGAATACTTGTCTAATGAATTAAAAGATAAAACATTTAAAAGTATTAATCACCTACAGTTGTATTACCTTAACATAGCTATTTTCATTTTGGCAAATTACCTTTTCCACAAGGATATATTCTAACATAGCTGCAGTCACGGTGTGAATTTGTCCTTAACTATTTTTTTAACTATGTGACAAGAAACAGTCCTTCTTTCTAACAAAACTGTCAAAGAATAACCTGAAATAGTTGTAAAATATTTAAAATTGTTTATGTAACAGAATTTACTTATTCATTCTCCCACTACCAGATATTTAGATTGCTTCCATATTTGGAAGACTATGATCTAACATGACGATGATTTCTGCACATAGCTCCTCTTTTTTCTATAAGATTATTTCCTTAAGATAAATTCCCCAAAGTGGCATCCTAGATCAAAAAGCAGAAATATTTTCAATTTTTTATATGTATCCACATTTTTAATCTCCAAAGTATTGACTGTCCTAATTGATAATGCCACTAATAGCGTGAGTATCTCATTTTCAACCTTGTCAGCAATACATATTATGATTTTGAATTTTCACCCACTTTTGCAAACACCCAAAATGATACCTCCAGGTTAATTTAATTTGCATTTGATTGGGATAAGGATGAACTTTTTTCATCCAAAAGAATCTATTTGAATTTTGTTTTGATGAACTGTTGGGTCAAATCCTGTGCCCATTCTTCAAATGAAATTTGTATTTCTTCTTATACATTAAACTTTAAGTATATTTGATGGAAATATTTTTCTACTGTTTTTCTTTTCCAAATAGCTTTTTAAAAGAAGAAAAGTAAACATGAAGCAAATAAAAATGAAGGGCTCTCTTTAAGTTTCAACAGCACCTATTTTAACAATTTAAAAGGACATTTGCCTATCTTCCCACATTTAAAAAAATGCACAAGAGCATAGGAAGGGTTTATTCATTCACACTTTACACTGTTCTCAATATTTTAAGATTAGAAAGCGTAATTTATCCTCTTCTCAGGAAAGTGAGCAACAAATAAGATTCCACTTCCAATGTCTGCATACTTACTGTTCCTCCCAAAAAACAGCTGCAGAATAAAGGTCTCCACCAACACCACCATGACGCTCTGCAATATTGATACCGAGCAGTCCTTGTTTTCCAGCTTTTTCCCAAAGCTCCCTACTCACTTCTCCAGCTTTCTCCCATCTGCAAACAGCAACATTTTAAAATCAGAAAAACTTCTTTCCTATTACTTTAATGGTCATAATTTGAAATTACCAACGATGTTGTTCAAGAATGTTCCCTTAATTTGAGGTAATTATTGCATCTGACTCCATACCATTTCTCCTCCTGGCTTTCTTCCTTACTTCTTCTTATCTGCCCTGTCTATTATCTGTCTTATCTCCCTTGACTATTCATTGGACCTGCAAATTACATCCATTGACATTCATGGATACAGTTTCTCTCAGCTGGTACTCTTAGGGTGGAATCTTAGTCATGTCACATTGTCATGGGAATTTGCCCAACTGTCCTGTAACGGCAACTGGCCTCTGTATATTTCCTTAAAGTGCTGAATTTACCAGGATGAGCATAGAAAAAAGGTGACAGGAGCAGGCAATCAAGTTTAAGTAGGAACAACAGAAAAACAGAAACATCTTGCAGCTGAGCTGTCAAATGAACTAAAAAGATTAGATAATTGCATAAGATTGTGCAATCTCTGCTTTTCCTCTTTCAAAATGAGAATGGCATAATGAGGAATGGCATTATGAGAGATAAAGAATCTGAGAACTTTTGTTTTTATTTTTTTAAGTGGTAGTTAGCTATGGTAAGTATGAGGTATATTCTTGAAGATACTGATTAAAGCTAAACACAGATACCTCAAGAAATTTTAAACGAAAAGAGTTTGATTACCATGTACATTTTGATGTAATTATTGCCTAAAGTACCTTGGGAAATAGTTTTATCATTAACCTAAAATTTGTCAACTTCCATCATATTTACTTCAAATCCTCACCAACAATTTTTCTGGAACAAAGTTTCAAATCAGTAAAGCAATAAACAAAAAAGGTTCTCTGAGAGCAAAACTTTTTCCTACTTTCTTTCTTAAAGATATTTATTTATTTAGTGTCCGCATGCGAGTGGAGGGAGGGGCAGATGGGCAGAGAGTGAGAAAATCTTAAGCAGGATCCTTGCTCAGCGGCAACCCGACCTGGGGCTTGATCCAAGGACCCTGAGATTATGACCTGAGCAGAAATCAAGAGTCTGAAGCTTAACTGACTGAACTACCCAGGTGCCCTTCTTTTGTTTTTAAAGAAAATTGCTTTTCACCAAAGACTAGTGATGACATTAAGTTTAGCTAATTTTGGTCATTTTTACTGAGAAAGCATTAATCAAATTTCAATGGAAGGTATTTATTTATTTATTTATTTTTTAGAGAGAGCATATAAGGGGCAGGGTGGGGGGAGGATGTTGGGTAAGAGAGAGAGAGAATCTTAAGCAGGCTCCAAGCTCAGCACAGAGCCTGATGGGGGGGCAGGGCTTGATCCTGAGATCAAGACTAGAGCAGAAATCAAGAGTGGGCTGCTCAACCACCTAGGTACCCCCCAACAACGTTTAAAAAAAACATTTTAATTGTAGTAAAGTACTGACAGTGAGTGAATTTTGGAAATAGAGCAAAATTCTATTTTCATAGAAATGACGGGGTTTTGGTCAACAAAGCAGGATCAGTAATTAATCAGTTAATCAATAAACATTCCATCCAGTAGTAAAAATACTTTAAGGTGGCCAACTGCCAACCAAGATTTGCATTATGCTGGCCAGTTGAGCTTTTATATATTTTAATTCATTAATGAAGCAAGAGGAAATATGTAATTAACTATTTAACTACTTAATTGACATTTAAGAGTACTACTACTCTTAGAATGAGTTGCAAATTTGCAAAATATTCTTATTTTTTTTTAAGATTTTTTAAAATTTATTTATTTGACAGAGATCACAAGTAGGCAGAGAGGCAGGCAGAGAGAGAGAGAGAGAGGAAGGGAAACAGGCTCCCTGCCGAGCAGAGAGCCCGAATGGGGGGCTCGATCCCAGGACCTTCACCCACTGAGCCACCCAGGCGCCCCAATATTCTTATTTTTAATTGTATATTTTAAAATTTATTTAAATAGCTTTGGACTAACTTAAGAATCTCAGGATTCTTAAGAATCCTTAAGTTTATGGTTATAAAGTTAAGTATTATAGCATTATAGTTAAGAGAGCAAAAGGTTAATAGAGCAATTAACACAGTATATTTTCTGTAGAACAACTTCCAGCAATATCTAAGAAGTGATTCTTATTGTTCCCCTTACGCATATTACTTTAAAAGAAAATGTGCCGGGACGCCTGGGTGGCTCAGTCAGTTAAGTGGCTGCCTTCGGCTCAGTTCATGATCTCAGAGTCCTGGGATCCAGTACCGCATCAGGCTCCTTGCTCAGCAGAGAGCCTGCTTCTCTCTCTCCCTCTGTCTGCCACTCCCCCTACTTGTGTTCTCTCTCTCTCTCTGTGCCAAAAAAAAAATTAAATGTTTATTTTTTTTAAAAAAGGATCCTGGCCTCACCTCCTGACTGCTTAGCAAGTAACAATAAGTAAATAAATAAATGAATAAATGAATAAATGAATAAAAAGAAAATGTGCCACTTACTCTGCATGGTAAGGAATCACTTCTTCTTTAAAAAACTTCCTTACACTTTCCCGGAAAATGTCATGTTCTGAAGAAAAGATTCTTCTAGTCCCTATATCTGTTAATTTTTTAGCAGAAGGAGTTTCTAGACGTTCTTCTCCTCCAGAATGAGAACATCTAAAAAATATACATATACATGAAGAAAATTAAGTGATTTGTTACTCTTCATATCCAAATTAATGACACTAAAAAACATGAAAGGTTATTTCTATTGAACAACATAACGCTGATTCCCCTTCCCCCCCCCCCCCCCCGGACACACTACAGAAGTAGGTGGAAAGGTTCTGAAATTTGATAGACCTGCTCAAATTTGAACATTACCACTTTTGATAGGATCTACCTCATCTAGATGAAGTCAAGTAGTTTGTCTTTATTCAACTCACTCTTCACTTTCAAACCCATAATGAGGACATAGTACCTATGACTAACCACACGTCTGAACTGAGGTAAACCAGTGTTGTCACACGATGTGAGTTAAATTATGTAAAACCCAAATACCACCATAGAATAATATTGATGTTTTCATGTTACTGTGATGTTTAAGATGGTATTAACATTTCTTCCAGAATCCAAATTAATATTTCATTCAGAATCATACAATTTGAAATGGCAGGTGTGTAAGATATAAACTATGGGGGTTATTGCCATATTAAAGGCAACCTGGATGAAAATTAAAAGAATGTCCATGAATCTCTGTAAGGATTAACATAGAATTATTCAAGATCTTCAGAAACTGACCCTTCCTTCTCCTTGTCCCCCCTATTAACCTTAAGATAAGACTGCTCTGTAGTTCGTTTAGGTCAATGGTTTTCAGGTTTATTTCCCTCTTGGGGCACTCCTAAAAGAGTGTGAAAATCTGTGTACCACTTTGCATATTTTCAACCTCATATCTAAAAAACTTGTTATCATATATCCAAATGTTGGTAAAGGTTGTTTTTCTGTTTTGCATGAAATTCTGTTTGGAGTTTCTCTCCTCCTTAGATGGAACCTGGTTTTTGTGGGTTTTTTTTTTTTTTCCCTCTTGTTCTTTTTTCTTTTCTCTTTCCTCCTCTCCTTAGTATTTTAGCTTAAAAGGCAGTTTTGCTTACCAGCAATTAGGTTGTCTCAACATACCCCCCAACCCCCCCCCCCCCCCACTCCCATCACCAGAAATGGATTACTTTGTTTTAGCTTATGTATTTTTATTTAATGCTATGGACTGAATTGTGTCACTCCCTAATACATGTGGAAGCTCTAACTCTCACTGTGATTGTATTCAGAAACAGGGCTTTGAGAAGGTAATTAGTTAAATGGGGTCATAAGGAGGGTCCTAATCTGAGAGAATTGTGGCCTTATAAAAAGAATAGAGTTAGTCACCACTTTGATCTTCCATTACCCAACCTTTAGAATTATGAGAAATAAGTTTATTGTTTAATCCATCCAGTCTATGGTATTTTGTTATGATAGCATAAGCTAAGTAATACACTTAATATGCATTTTCTGTCATTTTGCTTTATGTTTATCTTTTAGATGCAACTTTTAGTGAAGTTTATTAATATAACTGAGAAGCTTTTCAAATGGTAATCTTTATTTGTGAACATGTAATGCTACAATTTTTATATATAAGTCTGCCAAGGAAATTCTGCCCTAAGAGGAAACCACACTTGAAAGGATTTTACAATACCTCAGAAGGAGACCTCCACCCTTTCTCATGTGACAAAAAAACCTGATGATGATAGGTGCAAGGAGACTTAATCAGATTACAACAACCCTCCAACAAGCCCATAAAAACCCCTAGACTCAGAAACTCCAGTAGCGGCACCCTTCTCCTGTCACCTCCTGTAAGTCCTCTCCCTCTTCGGGACCTTTGTACCATCACTCAATAACTTTAACTATGGTTCAGTAAACCTTGCTTTACTGCCCACCACTCAGAAGGCCTGGTCTACCTCTTTCTTCTTCCAAGTGGCGTGACCAAGAACAGCGAGAAGTAAAGGAAAAGAAATCCAACAAAATGATAGGTTCCAATTTCCTGCTAGTATTAATAAAACTATAATGCACACATTGGTCCACATAGCTTTTCCATACTTGAAATTTTTCCTCAGGAAAATAATGTGCCGAGACTACGAAACGGGTGCTCTGAAACACGGAATCATTTGTCAACATAATTAGCAAATAACAGGGTGGAATTTATATTCTAGTCTGCCTCTATCTGAAAATTTTATATCCCATATTATCTTAAGGAAACCTTTGGAATATTTCTAAGTAAAATAAACCAAGACGCTAGAGAGTGAAAGAAGTGCCAGGAAAAATAAAGATAATTCAGGTCAGTCAAAAGTGTTCAAGAGAGAATACGTGGAAGAAAATCAAAACAGTTTACAGCCAGTATGTTGGAACACCCACTTCTTGAAGACCAAGAAAATTTTATTGAATAAATTGGCCCCTTTTTTTCTTTTAAAGACCAGGAAATCTGTACTGAACAAAAATAAACTTCTAATTAAACAGGCCAAGTTCTATTACTTTGTTAATCATTTACATTATAAAAGGGAGACAGTGTCCACCAGCACCTTCAGTGAGTTGGGAACTGGTTATAAATACACAATCTCAGACCTCACCCCAGATCTACTGAATCAGAATTTGTATTTTATTGTATTTTTTTCAAGATTTTATTTATTTATTTGACAGAGATGACAAGTAGACAGAGAGGCAGGCAGAGAGAGAGAGAGGAAAGGAATCAGGCTCCCTGCTGAGCAGAGAGCCCGGATGGATGCGGGGCTCCATCCCAGGACCCTGGGATCACTACCTGAGAAGAAGGCAGAGGCTTTAACCCACTGAGCCACCCAGGTGCCGCAAGAATTTGTATTTCAACAAATTCCCTGAATGATTCATTTGCACATTAAGAAGGCTGCTATAATAAAACTGTAGTCCCTGACCTATTCAGAGGGCCCCTCATGTCCTCCTTTTTCTGAAATTATGAGATTTTCTTCCTGTACTTCAGCTAAAATAATTTATCCTAATACATGTAATGGAGAAACAGATATGAGAACTGAGATGTCTTCTACAAAGCCAGACAATGTAAATGATGTCTCTTTTCTTTTTTTGAAAAAGCTATTGTTCTTAAAAATTATATTTATGGTAACACATCATGGGTTTATTATTGTTACTTTTACTTATTGTCATGATATAATTGACATATATAGTTTCAGATGTATAAGATTCAATATATTTTTTTTAATATTTTATTTATTTATTTGACAAAGAGAGAGAAATCACAAGTACGGAGAGAGGCAGGCAGAGAGAGCGGGGGAAGCAGGCTCCCTGCTGAGCAGAGAGCCTGATGTGGGGCTCGATCCCAGGACCCTGAGATCATGACCTGAGCCGAAGGCAGAGGCTTTAACACACTGAGCCACCCAGGCGCCCCAAGATTCAATATTTTTATATACGGTGAAATAATCAGCACAATAAGTGTAGTTAATATCCATCACCACATAATTTTTTTCCTTGTGATGACAACCTTTAAGGTCTATTCTTTTTAGCAAATGTGAAATATACATACAGTACTAACTACAGTCACCATGCTGTACATTAAACTCCCATGACTTGCTTTAGAGCTGGAAGCCTGTACCTTTTGACCCCCTTCACCCATTTCCACACCCTCCCCCCCAAGCACAATTTTTTCTCTGTATCTGAGTTCTTTTTTTTCATTTGTTGTTTTAAGACTCCATGTATAAATGAAATTGTACAGTATCCTTCTGTCTGACTTACTTCACTTACCATAATCTCTGTTGTTACTTTTTTTTTCATATTTTATTTATTTATTTGACAGACAGAGATCACAAGTAGGCATCGGGGCAGGCAGAGAGAGAGGGGAGGAAGCAGGCTCCCCGCTGAGTAGAAGAGCCGGATGTGGGGCTCCATGCCAGGACCCTGAGATCATGACCTGAGCTGAAGGCAGAGGTTTTAACCCACTGAGCCACCCAGGCGCCCTCTATTGTTACTTTTAATTAACTAAACATTTGTAAAATTTGTTTTGTAGTTATCCACTGATATCCATATGGGTAGGTACAACCCTCACACACACACACACAAAGATCTTTGGGGGTCCTCTAACTTTAGGAGAGTGAAAGAGTCCCGATAACAAAAATTTGAAAGTCACAGTCTTACGAAATTCTGGGTAAGAGCTCAGAAAAGTATGTGCATCCTAAAGTCAAGTCACCTCCTCAGTGAAGTCTTCCCAACTCAGGAGGAACAGGTATTTTTCCGCTCCCATAGCACCTGAGAGTTCCACCAATGTTGTTAGGAGCTAAGTTATCATTCATGTCATACTCCCTAAATAGTGAATCCTGGATGCTCCCCATTCATCCGATGGATTTTATGTGTCAGTATCTAAAGCTTTTGATCTCATAAACACTACCTTAATAATCACAGAGCCACTTAGAAGCTATTAACTCTTCTGATTTAATTAATTAAAGGATTTATTAAATAAGTCTCAGTGTCATCGTCTGATGGGGCGGATTTCAGGTCTTTGCTGCCCTGGGCTGCCTTCTCTGGGGCACTCCTGCAAGCAGGTTTCACCGCCCACGCCTGCCCCTTTCTCCAGATCTGCATGGGGGAGTCCCACCTCCAGGCTCACTACCCTGAAAGCGCCTGAGGCACTGCTCCGCCGCCCTTGGCCAAGGTTATAAGGCCCAAGGTAGAAGCCCGAGTCCCTCGAAAGGGCACCCAGGCGAGACGCCCCACTCCCGCAACCCTACGGTGGGTCCTAGAATCCCACAAGCCATACTGGGGCCAGAGAATGAGCCCTTGGCGAACCCCGCTTTGGGCTTTCCCGCGACTCCTGGGGACACACAACCGAAGCCCACATTCGCCTCGTCGACGTCGGTCCCACCCAGGCTCCGCGCAGGCCGAGGCCCAGCCCTCACCCCCCGCAGCCTCCCGCGCCCACCGCCCAATCCCGCCAGGTCGCCGCCCCTCACGCGCCGCGCTGTTGCGGCCCGCGGCGTTCCGGGGCCCCAGCGTCCCTCCCCACTTCTCCCCTCCGCTCCCCCCGCCCCCCACGTCAGTCACAGCCCTGCAGCCCGCGCGGGCAGTTCGGCTAGAGACCCCGGCCCGCACTCACCTCGCGGCCGGCCGCGAAGGCGGGGCACCCCGGCAGCCCCACCAGCGCAGGGAGCCGCGGAACAGGCGTGCAGCCATGGCTGGGACGACGGCGAAGGGCGGCAGCGGCGACGCACGCGACTCCTCGGAGACTCCAGGGCTGGGCGCCGGCGGGTCGATTCTCCGCGGGACCGTCCTACTGGGTCCCCCCACTCCCCGCCGAAAACCGCCCCGCGAGCTTTGAGGAGCCGGAAGTCTGACGACAACTTCGACCTCCCGGAGCCCGCCTCCTCGCGGGCGGGCGGGCGGGTGGAGCATCTCCCGCCACACTCCTCTCTGGAGTCGTAGCCAACCAAGTAGTATTTGATGTGAATTCCTGCCTGTCTTGCCCTTTCCTTCTTTCCTCACGTTATCAAATACTGCTTAATAATTTACATTTCAACGGAATGATAGTCTGAGCTATAGAATTTTATGGACTTGGTATTTTAGGGATAGGAAATGTGTGGAGGATTTTGAACTCAAGTAGTTTGCGGCGTGGAATTCTGAGGTAAGGCAGCACATTCAGACCATTCTAATAGTTGAGGACAGAAATAAAGCCTGAAAACGAGATTTTGCTTTAGAAATCAAGACCTCATTAACTGATTGCAGAATATCAGGAATTAAAAAAAAAAAAAAAAAAGGGAAGTTAATTCCAAACAGACGCGTGTGAATGATATTAGTTGACCCGGGGAGCGCAGGGCTCCGTGCAGGCTGGCCAAAATTCTAGACTTGATGCCTGGGGGGGGGGGGGGGGGTCTTAGGACCTGCACCATTAGAAGTCTGTGCCAGGGTACTTACTAGCTTCAGACTATTGGTTTTTCCAGATGATCATCGGCTGATCAAGTTGCCTGCCAGTATGGGGCAATAAGAGACCTTTTTCTGCATGGCCTTGCGGAGCCTCTGAAAAATGATAATAATAAATGAAATAAAAATGAGAACAATGATAGTTATTATGATAATAATAAAATACTACTGAAGCAGTGTGCCTCAGTGTGGTGTGAGAATAACCGCAGCAGCAGTAACATTTGATGATGAGGTCAGGGTTCTGTATAGTTAGCACATCTCACCAGTGTTTTGTTTTGCTTCACAAGCTTGATTAATTCACTTCAATTTCCTTGTATAAAAACACTGTGTGGTGGCACCAGCTGGATCCTGGATCCTCTGCACGGAGACTGTGCTGTGGGTCTTTACTAGGCAGGCTAATGAACTAAGGAGACACGGTAAACAGGGTCTCTTACTACGGGCGTCTTGGTGAGATAGCTATAGATCTTAGAGATGGCATAAAAGGCGGCCTTGGCAAAGTTGCCCCAGGTGGCAGTGCAACTTTTGGTCTAGGTGTAGCGGTTGTCGATAGCAGTTATCCTCAGCAGCTTCTTGGGTCCAGATGATGTTTGAGCTTCTGTGGACAGGGATGAGGCATGTCAGCACAGAGACACAGTGGCCTGTCATGTTTCAAGAGATGGTGTGGGGTTTGATGATCTCCTGGGAACCTCAGTGCCCTGTGTCCATGGAGAGGTGGGCCAGGACCACGGCCCCGCACGTGGCAGAAGCTATCTCCTTGGCGCACACCTAGAACCAACTTTGGCTGTTGTAGTTCCAGATAGTGAGAAATGTCTTGAACTCAATCCACTGGCCAGCACAGGTTTCCTTTTGCATGGGCCCAATCTATAAAGAGAGACATAACCCCCTCCAAAAAAAGTTGATGATCTCAGATTCCTTAATGGCAGGGAGAAGAATAGAACTCCAAGAACGTTGTCTTTTTTTTTTTTTCCTTCAAGATTTTATTTGTTTATTTGACACAGAGAGAGAACACAAGCAGAGGAGAGGGACGGAGGAAGAGGAAGAGCAAGAAGCAGACTCCCCAAAAAGCAGGGAGTCTGATGTGGGGCTCGATCCCAGCATGCTGGGATCATGACCTGAGCTGAAGGCAGACACTTAACCGACTGAGCCACCTTGAGAATTTTATATTCATGTCGTTGACCAAGAAGCCAGTTAGTGATGAGGAGTCACCTCTCATCCTCTACCTTGCCTTGGCAAGTTTTGCAGTCTCCACCCCACCAGGATCACATCTGTAACCCAGACTAAGACACCATCGCTGAAGGCTTTGCATACAACTTTCTGTAAGTGTTAGCTGTTTGTATTCTCCTCCACTTAATATACTTACATTTTCAGATGATGGTGACTTTTAATAATGGCCTTTGATAATCAACTTGACAAAAATTATATTTTTTAACACAAATAATTGGCTCTAATAGTGAAATTTCAGATGCAGAGGATTTGAAAAAAATAAAAATTCATTTACCTATCAAGAGGAAGGTGCCAGGGCAGAACTATGGGGGAGCTATCTGAAGCAAGCAGGCCTTTGTAGCACTCCTGAGATCATATGCATGGCTATGTTTCTAGTCTCTGAACAGGGTCAGGGGTGCCCATATAGATGACAAAGGCAAGGTTTCTCTACTTTTAGAATTATTGCCAAAATCCCTGGGAAATCCAACACTGTAAGAAACCCTAAGACTTCTACCTTTAAAGGAATGTCTTTCTTTTTTTTTTACTTTTTCCAAAATGAAATTTCTTTGAGCACTTTGGATCATAATATTAATTCTTCATCAAAATTGTTTTAGCTTTTTATTGAGAAATAATTTAAAATTTACAGAAAAGTTGCAAATATAGTATAATTACTCCCATATGGCCTTTAATCAGATTCTCCAGTTGTTAACATTTTGCCTTCTTTACCTCATATGTGTATTTTTTTTCAGAGTCATTTGAGGATAAATTGGATACATCATGCTCCTTCACTCCTAGTGTATATTTCCTAAGAGCAAAGGAGTTCTTTTAATAACTATAGTACAGTTATCCAAGTAGAAATTTAACTGTGATATAGTAGTCTTTTTATTTTTAAAGATTGTATTTATTTATTTGAGAGAGAGTGAGAAAACACAAGCAGGGGGAGCAGCAGAGGGAGAAGCAGGCTCCCTGCCTAGCAGGAAGTCCAGTGTGGGGCTCTCCATTCCAGGACCCTGGGATCATGACCTGAGCTGAAGGCAGATGCTTAACTGACTGAACCACCCAAGCACCCCTACTTATGAATATTCTATCAGGGTTTGAGGCTCGACCTGTCCCTGCTCAGTGGGAAGTCTGGTTCTCCCTCTCCCTCTTCTGTCCCCCTCCCTCTGCCCTTCCCTCTCTCTCTGTCTCTGTCTCTCTCTCAAATATATAAAATCTTTCAAAATACATTCTTAAATAATCCATCATCCATATTCTAATTTCAACAAATGTCCTAATAATATCCTTTCATTATAATTAAATCTGATAGAATAAAAAATGGAGATGCGCCTGCAAATTGTCTGAGCAGACAAAACCAGTTCAGTCAACAAAGCTGAACAATGTGAGAACTAAAAGCAAAAGTTAAAAATTAAATTTCTTTACTGCCTACAGCCCATTGACAAGTCCTTGGAACAGGTGGAGTGGCCTTCTTTTGGGAATTCAGGGGCCCCAATGTTAATATTTGCTAAGGGCTTGCTTGCTTCCACAGCCCATGTGCTAAAATTGGAACAATATATACGTTAGTACGGCCTCTGTGCAAGGATGACACATAAATTCTGAAGCATTCCATAAAACAAAATGAAACAAAACAAAAACTTTGCTAAGGGCAAAGGCAATCTTACATTATTCCAGCCCCCCAGGGTCCTGTAAGTTTTCTTTAACGTATTAAAAATTCCTTTGGAAACTTCCTTTATCTCTACCCCCTAAGATAGAAGTTAGCAATCATCACAAATGGCTCACTGATACTTATCTGAAGGGTTTCATGACTGAGGGTTTACTAAATAGTGATAAATAACCTTTTCCTAACAATATCTAGCCCCCTCGAGGTCCTGGAAACCGTGTTCCCAAAGTTCCTTACGGACTTTTGCTAGCCCTAACACCTTCCCAATTTGAAAGTATATAATCAATCACCTGTCAAAACCCCAGTGCAGCTCTTTCTGCCCATGAGTTCTGTTCCTGTGCTTTAATAAAACCACCTTTTTTACACTGAAGATGTTTCAAGAATTTCTTCTTGGCCATTGGCTCCAAACCCCAACATTTCTATCACTGAATTTAGCTCATTTTGCAAAGCTATCTTGACCTGGGTCATTTCTTATACCTCTGGAAATCATGGCAAACCTTGAACTATTTCCTCAAGATTGATATGAAGACCAGTTCCCTCTCATTTAAGAAAATTCTGATATATTGACCTTCTGAGGAAATGTCAGAAGGAGAATGGTCTGATTCTGGACCTCAGATATGACCACAGGCAACTGAAACTGTGGAAAGTGACACTGGATTGGGGCAGGGGTCTCCTGTTAAGCTGCTTTATAATGATATACCGCTGGGTCTCATTCCATGTTTTGGTTCAAGTGCTTCCCATTTGCGAACTGTTTTTTGTGTGTGCAGAAAAAACTTCTACTAATTACTTCAGTGATTCACTGGTTTTGCTTTGGCTATTTCTGAACCTTTGACAAGTCCAATTCAAAATACTTTGTTATCTTGTCTCCCTAATACCCTTTAACCTGGCACAGCTCCTTTTGTCTGATAAATCTTGACGTTGACATTTTTTTAAAGAGAAAAAGCCAAGTATTTTTAGAAATAACTTAGTTTGGCTTTTGAGTTTTCCTCATGGCAGAATGGGTATATAAGTAGTGTGATATCCTTCTCAGTATATTGCATCGGACCATCCCTGATGCTAGTTTGTCCCATTTTTGATGAGGATAATTTGAACCACCTTAATTTTAATATCTTAACTTGGTTAAGATAGTGTCCAACAGGTTTCTCCACTGGAAAGTTAGAATGTTTCATAAAGTTAGTATATTTCATTTTGTGGAATAAGAATAAAGGTGCTTCTAAATGCAGAGCTAATTTAGTCAAATTACCAAATGTTTCATGAATGCTTTGAGTAATTTATAGCTCCTGGCAGGAATAAGTCACATTTTTTACTGAGAGTTCTCCATGGCATGCTTTTATTAACTGATCTCATGTCAGACATAATTGAAATGTAAATTAGGGCCAAAGTAATCAGGGAATATTCCAGTTAGGGCATATACTTTGAATTTGGAGGTGTGGGAGTTAACAGAAGGGAGTTAAAGATCCAGGAACTAGAGGAGCTTAGAACAAAATTAAGAATACTTACAGTAAAGAAACCAGTCCAACTGGGGGATGTATCTTGGGAAGAAGTAGGAATTCAGGTTCAGCAGATAGGTAATAGCTAGGAGGGAACCTGGGACATAGGGCTTATTGTATAGATTTAGGCATGAGACTACCTGGGTTTAATCCTAAATCTCTGTTCCTTACAGGTTGTCTGCTGTCATTGTGGGAGATTAAATATTCTGGTGTTTATGTAAAGGGTATTGCACAGAGGTTTGCTGCACTGTAACCATTCAGTTTTGTTACTGTTGTCCAGTTCAGTTCAGTTACTGTTGGTCAGTATTTTTATTATCACTAAATATCATATCAAGGAAATTAAGTTTGATATGGTAGGAAATAGAAACCAGGTGAGCAAAGTTTATTCATTCATCCATTCTCTTATTCTGTAAATACTTGTCCCGAGTTCCTTGGAAGAATGTTGAGGGTAAAACATTATACAAGATAAAATAGAGGGAGAGAGAAGAGGGAGAGAATCACAAGCAGACTCCTGTAGGAGCCCCATGTGGGCTCAATCCCACAACCCATGAGACTATGACCTGAGCCAAAACTGAGAGCTGGGAGATTAACAGACTGAGCCACCCAGGTGCCTTTGGAATTTGTTTTCTAAATTTGTCTGAAATATATATATATATTTTTTTTTCCCTTAAAGAGGGAAAAATTAGTTGCTATTTTACATTTTAGAACATTTTCTTTAAAAAAAATTAATTTAAGTATCTTTAGCCAAAGCAATTTTTGCAGAAAATCGAATTGTCAGGATTAAGAGTGGATTTGTTGAAATTTCAAGCTTGGAAATCTTGCTTCTAAATTTATCCCCTCTGGGCCACATCCATAATAACAATATTAGTGATAGACATTTTTAAACAAATCATTGCTCAATGTGAAAAAGATCATAAAATTTATATTCTAGAGCTGCTCTGTTCTTTATTTTATAGAGAGGTCATTAGAAGTATGTCCTGTGATGAAAAGCAGAAGTGATGTAATTAAGTAGAGAAGTTTTATACACATTTTAATGCATTATAGTCTTAGACTAAAGAAATCTAAGCATAGGTAATGCTGTTATAGGAATCCTGGATAGTATCAGAAGGAAGATTGTTAAGCCATTTTGCTTGTGTAATATGGAATAATTCCTCTGCATAGATGATTTTTATTGAGAGTAAGATAAGCCCTTATGGTAAGATTTCTCTAAGAATATATGTCTGAATATATATCCTTTTTTAAAAAAATATTTTATTTATTTGACAGGGAAAGACACAGCGAGAGAGGGAACACAAACGGGGAATGGGAGAGGGAGAAGCAGGCTTCCTGCTGAGCAGGGAGCCCAGCGCAGGGCTTGATCCCAGGACTCTGGGATCATGACCTGAGCTGAAGGCAAACACTTAAGGACTGAACCACCCAGGTGCCCCCTCCCCAACTTTTAAGCATATATGTCCTTTGTGAAAAACAGGAGGGGGTAAGAGTTAAGAGGGCAGAGTAGTAGGAGAACCCTGAGCTTGCCTTGTTCCTTGAACACAGGTAGATCAACATCAGATCATTTTGAACAACTAGAAAATAGATCTGAGGATTAAGAAAATAGTCTGCACTGTTGGAGGGAGAGAACACGGCAGATGTAAGGTTCAGAGCTGTGAATTGGGGATGAGAGAAGCCATGGTGCTGTGAAGGGGAGTAATCCTTTTTTTGCAGAATGAAGTCAGTGAGAGAGAGAGCAGGAGAGAGAGTACTGCGTAGGGTTCAAACAATAAGCTGCAGTGAGGGGATCCTCTGGGTCTCATTGGGAGAAAACATTCCTCTTCCTGGAGTACATTTGGAAGAGTGTATTTTGCCTCTCCAGTGACATAAGGGCTGTCAGGAGTCATTGAGGGGCTTTCAACAGCAGGGGGCAAAGGTATGCACTGAGGTAGGATAACCTGGTCAGAGCTTTTTGCTGTGCATCACAATGGACTCCAGCCACCCTGCACACACCATGTGACTGCTTTTCTGAGCCAGAATGGTGCTGGATGCAGTTCAAGTCTTTTCTTGGGGGGCCAGGGAGAGGAGTGGGTCTGCACCTTGCCAGGCCCTTTAAGATTTGAAGTTTTGAATCCCAGCCACCAGCCAGAGAAAACACAGAATTTGGCACTGGTTGTGTCATCAGCCGGACACAGATAAGTTGAGGGCAGGGATCTGACAAAAGCTTGGGACACAGGAGAGGAGATTGTTTGCTTTTCTTTGAGGGCCTCCTGAACAGCGGCAGCCATGAGTTCTTCTCCCCAAGGAGGAGAGGACAGGTGACGGCATTTTTCACTCCCTGGCCATCAGCATGGTTGGACTTCAAAGAGAAACACAGCACCTCCAGTGGAGGCTGGAGTCGTTTGTGCCAAACCCCAGCCCCTTGTGCTCATCAGGTATATCTTTACTGGGACAGGTCTGACTGAGCAAGAGCAGCAGGCCTGTCCCTCCGAAGGCCTATACAGGCCCCCAACATATAACAATTCTAGTGATCAGAGAGCGCTCCAAATGTCAGCTTTAGTTCTGGTGGAAACAGGCTTCCTTTTTTGTGAATTTTTTAAAAAAAATAATTTTTAATCTTTTATACTTTCAGTTTATCTTATTTTCTTCCTCTTTTTTTTTCTTATCAGTCTTGTAGTTTTTTTGTTTATTTGTTGGTTTGTTTCCTTTTCTCGTTTTTTGGATCAAGCTTTTTTTTTTTCTCCCCTTCTTATTCTTTGGAGTCAGGCTTATAGTTCTTTGTCCATTTGTTTGCATTTTTGTTCCTTTTCATTTTCTTTGGATCAGGTGTTTTTTTATTTGCAGGCTTATCATAATAAATAAACTGAAGCACAGGTCGTTCAAGATCCAGACACTCCTCACTGCAAACAAGGAAGAACTCTGTATTAAAGGATTGACTTTTGGGAAAGAGTAACCAAATGTTTTGGAGTGCACACAGCATACACCAGAAACACTTACCAAAATGCCAGGCCCTGGACTCTGTCTGACTCCTTCTTAAAGTAGTATTACTCTCAAGAGTAGGAAATATAGGGGTGCCTGGGTGGCTCAGCGGGTTAAAGCCTCTGCCTTCAGCTCAGGTCATGATCCCAGAGTCCTGGGAGCGAGCCCTGCATCGGGCTCTCTGCTCAGCAGGGAGCCTGCTTCCTCCTCTATCTCTGCCTGCCTCTCTGCCTGCTTGTGATCTGTCTGTCCAATAAATAAATAAAATCTTTAAAAAATAAGAAAAAATTTAAAAAAGAGTAGGAAATATAACAAGCTTTCATAATATGCTAAAGACAGAAACTTAGACATAATGACAAGATGGAGAAATTCTTCCCAAAAGATCAAAAAGAAATAACAGCCAGGGATTTGCTCAAAACAGATATAAGCAATATATCTGAACAAGAATTTAGGATAACAGTCATAAGAATAGTAGCTGGGCTTGAAAGAGGCATAGAAGACATCAGAGAAGCCCTGGCTGCAGAGATAAAAGACCTAAAAACTAGTCAGGCCAAAGTAAAATATGCTATAACTAACATGCAAAATCAACTAGATGCAATCACAATGAGGATGGAGGAAACAGAGGACCAAATAGGTAATACAGAAGATAAAATTATGAAAAAGAATGAAGCTGAAAAGAAGGGACTTAGGGAACTCAGCAATTTCACAAAGCCCCATAATATCCATATCATAGGAGTCCCAGAAGAAGAGCGGGAAAAAGGGGCAGAAGGTTTATTTGAACAATTAAAGCTGAGAACTTCCCTAATCTAGGGGAGGAAATAGGTATTCAAGTCCAAGAGGCACAGAGAATGCCCCTCAAAATCAACAAAAACAGGTAAACACCAAGACATATCATAGTAAAACTTAGGAAATACAAAGATAAAGAGAGAATTCTGGAAGCAGCTCAGGACAAGAGTTCATTAAACTACAAGGGTAGACACATAAGTTAGCAGCAGACTTGTCCACAGAACCTTAGCAGGCCAGACACAAGTGGCAGGATATATTCAATATGCTAAATGAGAAAAATATGCAGCCAAGAATACTTTATCCAGCAAAGCTGTCATTCAGAATAGAAGGAGAGAGAAATCATTTCCAAGATAAGTAAAAATTAAAGGTGTTTGTGAACACTTAAACAACTCTATGAGAAATATTAAAGGGGACCCTTTCAGCAGGAAAGAGAGACCAAAGCAACAAAGTCAAGAAAGGAACAGAGATAATCTACAGGAACAGCGACTTTACAGGTAATACAATGGCACTAAATTCATTACTCTGAATGTAAATGGACTAAATGCTCCAATAAAAAGACAAAAGATACCAGAATGGATAAAAAAGACAAGATCGATCAATATGCTGCTTATAAGAGACTCATTTTAGACCCAAAGACATCTCCAGATTGAAAGTGAGGGGATGGAGCACCTGCACTCCAATGTTTATAGCAGCAATATCCACAACAGCCAAATTATGGTAAGAGCCCAGATGTCCATTGACAGATGAATGGATGAAGAAGATGTGGCATATATATGTGATGGAATATTAGGCAGCCATAAAAAATGAAATTCTACTATTTGCAATGAAATGAATGGAACTAGAGGGCATTGTGCTAAGTGAAATAAATCAATCAGAGGAAAGCAATTATATGATCTCACTGATATGAAGAATTTGAGAAACAACGCAGAAGATTCTAGGGGAAGAGAGGAAAAAATGAAACAAGAAGAAACCAGAGAGGGAGACAAACCATAGGAGACTTTTAATCTCAGGAAACAAATTGAGGGTTGCTGGAGTGGAGGACTGTGGGCAGGATGAAGTGGGTGGGTGATGGACATTGGGGAGGGTATATGTTCTGGTGAGCACTGTATATTGTGTAAGACTGATAAATCACAGACCTGTACCCCTGAAACAATACATAATATGTTAATAATAAAAAATTTAAAAAAATAAAATTATACATGCATATGTAAACAAATATATTTATTATCAGTTCTTTTTATAATTGTTATTATGTTTCTAAGAATCACTCATGTTGGATGAAGCTGTAATCCATTCATTTCTCTATTGTATAACATTCCATTTTGTGAATATACCCCAAAGTTAATCTATTTTTTTAAAAGTTAATATATTTGGAAAACAAGCAAACAAACAAACAAAGTGAGGGGGTGAGGGGCACCTGAGTGTCTCAGTCTGTTAAGCATCCAGCTCTTGATTTTGGCCCAGGTCAGGAGATAAAGCCCTGTGTCAGGCTCCATACTGGGTGTGGAGACTGCTCAAGATTCTCTCCGTCTGTCCCTCCCAAACCCCATGCTCTCTCTCTTGCTCTCTCCCTCAAAAAAAAAAGTGACAGAGTGGAGAACCATCTATCATGTTAATGAACATCAAAAGAAAGCTAGGACAGCCATACTTATATTGGACAAACTAGATTTTAAGCCAAAGACTACTAATTGATGAAGAAGGGCACTGTATCATAATAAAGGGGTCTATCCAACAAGAAGATTTAACAATTATAAACATTTATGCCCCTAACTTGGGAGCAGCCAGATACATAAATCAATTAACAAACTTAAAGAAACTTATTGGTGATTATACAATAATAGCAGGGAATTTAACACCCCACTCACACCAATGTGCTGATCATCTAAGCAGAAGATAAACAAGGCTTTGAATGGCATATTGGACCAGATGAACTTAACAGACAGAACATTCCATCCTAAAGCAACAGAATATGCATTCTTCTTGAGTACACATGGAACATTCTCCAGAATAGATCACATACTGGGTCACAAATCGGGCCTCAAAAAATACAAAAAGATTAGATCATACCATGCATATTTTCAGACCACAAAGTTATAAACTTGAAGTCAACCACAAGAAAAAAATTTGGGAAGTCTAAAATATATGAAGGCTAAAGAGCATCCTACTAAAGAAGGAATGGGTTAACCAGATTAAGAAATAAAAGATACATGGAAGCAAATGAAAACACAACAGTCCAAAACCTGTGGCAGCAAAAAAGTTCACAAGAGAGAAGTATATAGCAATACAGTCCTTCCTCAAGAATCAAAAGTCTCAACTACACAACCTAACTTTACACCTAAAGGAGTTGGAAAATGGCAACAAATAAAGCCTAAAGCCAGCAGAAGAAGGGAAATAATAAAGATTAGAGCAGAAATAAGTGATATAGAAATTTAAAAAAATAGAAGAGATTAACAAAACTAGGAGGTGGTTCTTTGAAAGAATTAACAAAATTGATAGATCCTTAGCCAGACCTATCAAAAAGAAAAGAGAAAGAACTCAAATAAATAAAATCATGAATGAAAGAGGAAAGATCACAACCAACATTGCAGAAATACAAACAATTATAAGAGAATATTATGAACAATTATATGCCAATAAATTGGGCAATCTGGAAGAAATGGATAAAATCCTAGAAACATATAAACTACCAAAACTGAAACAAGGAGAAATAGAAAGCTTTAAAAGACTCATAACCAGCAAAGAAATTATCAGTAATCAAAAATCTCCTAACAAACAAGACTCCAAGACCGGATGCCTTTCCAGGGGAATTCTACCAAACACTTAAAGAAGAATTAAGACCTATTCTTCTGAAGCTGTTCCAAAAAATAGAAATGGAAAGAAAACTTCCAAACTCATTCTTTGAGGCCAATATTATCTTGACAAAGCCAGGCAAAGGCCCCCCTAAAAAGAATTACAGACCAATATCTCCAATGAACATGGATGCAAAAGTTCTCAACAAGATAGTAGCTAATCAAATCCAACCACACATTAAAAGGATTATTCTCCAGGATCAAGCGGGATTTATTCTTGGGCTGCTGGGGTGGTCAAAACCCTCAAATTGATCAATGTGATACACAACATTAATAAAAGAAAGGATAAGAACCATATGATCCTCTCAATAGATGCAGAAAAAGCATTTGACAAGATACAGCATCCTTTCTTGATAAAAACCCTCAAGAAAGTTGGGATAGAAGGAATATACCTCAACATCATAAAGGCCATATACAAAAGACCAACATCTAATATCATTCTCAATGGAAAAACTGAGAGTTTTCCCCTAAGGTCAGGAAGGAACATGACAGGGATGTCCACTTTTACTACTGTTGTTCAACATAGTACTATAAGTCTAGCCTCAGTAATCAGACAACAAGAAGAAATGAGAGATCCAAATTGGCAAGGAAGAAGCCAAACTTTCACTATTTGCAGATGACATGATACTCTATATAGAAAACTTGAAAGACTCCACTAAAAAAATGCTAGAACTGACACATGAATTCAGCAGTCACAGGATATAAAATCAATGTAGAGAAATCTGTTGCATTTATATACATCAATATTGAAGCAGCAGAAAGAGAAATCAAGGAATTGATCGCATTTACAATTGCACCAAAAACCACAAGATACCTAGGAATAAACTATCCAAAGAGGTAAGAGATCTTTATGTTGAAAACTATAGAACGTTTATGAAGAAAGAAATTGAAAAACACAAAGAAATTGAAAAATGTTCCATGCTCATGGATTGGAAGAACAAATATTGTTAAAATGTCTATACTACCCAAAGCAATCTACACATTCAGTGCAATCCCTATCAAAATAACACCAGGATTTTTCACAAAGCTGGGACAAACAATTCTAAAATTTGTATGGAACCAGAAAAGACCCCAAATAGCCAAAGTAACGTTGAAAAAGAAAAGCAAAGCTGGAAGGATCACAACTCTGGACTTCAAGCTATATTATATAGCTGTAGTCATCAAGACAGTATGGTACTGGCACAAAAGCAGACACATAGACCAATGGAACAGAATGGAGAACACAGAAGAGGGACCCACAACTATATGGCCAACTAATCTTCAACAAAGCAGGAGAAAATATCCAATGGAAAAAACACTGTTTCTTCAACAAATGGTATTGGGAAAACTGGACAGCGACATGCAGAAAAAAGGAATTGGATCACTTTCTTACACCATACACAAAAATAAATTCAAAATGGATGAAAGACCTAAATGTAAGACAGGAAACCATCAAAATCCTAGAGGAGAGATCAGGCAGCAACCTATTTGACCTTGGTTGCAGGAACTTCTTACTAGACAGGTCTCTAGAGGCAAGGAAAACAGAAGCAAAGATGAACTATTGGTACTTCATCAAGATAAAAAGCCTCTGCACAGCAAAGGAAACAATCCACAAAACTAAAGTCAACCAATAGAACAGGAGAAGATATTTGCAAATGACATATCTGATAAAGGTCTAGTATCAAAAATCTGTAAAGAACTTATCAAACTTGGGGCACCTGGGTGGCTCAGTCAGTTAAGCATCCTGCTTTTGATTTCACCTCAGGTCATGATCTCAGGATCCTGGGATTGAGCCCTGCCTCAGTCTCATCGGAAAGTCAGCTCGGGGATTCTCTCCCTCTGCCCCTCTCCCTGCTCAAGCTCTCTCTGTCTCTCTCTCTAAAATAAATAAATGAAACTTTAAAGAACTTATCAAACTCAACACACAAAAAACCCAAATAATCCAGTTAAGGAATGGGCAGAAGATGTGAATAGACACTTTTCCAAAGAACACATTCAGATGGCTAACAGACACATGAAAAGATGCCCAACATCACTCATCATAAGGGAAATGCAAATCAAAACCACAGCGAGAGGGGCACATGAGTAACTCAGTTGGTTGAGCATCTGACTCTTGATTTTGGCTCAGGTCATGATCTCAGGATCCTGGGATTGAGCCCTGCATTGGCTTTGTGCTCAGCAGGGAGTCTGCTTGAGGATTCTCTTCTCTCCCTCTCCTTCTGCCCTTGTCCTTGCTCTCTCTCTCTCAAATAAATAAATAAATCTTAAAAAAAAAACACAACAATACAATGAGATACCAATTTACAGTTGTCAGAATGACTAAAATTAACAACTCAGGAATCAGATGTTGGCAAGGACAGAGAGCAAGGGGAACCCTTTGACTGTTGGTGAGAATGCAAACTGGTGTAGCCAATCTGGAAAACAGTATGGAAGTTCCTCGAAAAGTTAAAAATAGAGCTACCCTACAATCCAGCAATTCCACTACTAGGTATTTATTCAGAGGATACAAAAATGTTGATTCAGGGGTACCTGGGTAGCTCGGTTGGTGACTGCCTTTGGCTCAGGTTATGATCCCATGATCCTGGGATTGAGCCCCCCCATCAGGCTCCCTATTTGGCTGGGAGCCTGCTTTTCCCTCTGCTCCTCTCACTGCTCATGCTTTCTCTCTCTCTCAAATAAATAAAAAAAATTTTAAGATGCTAATTCAGGGGCACCTCCGTGGCTCAGTGGGTTAAAGCCTCTGCCTTCCGCTGGGGTCATGATCCCAGGGTCCTGGGATCGAGCCCCACATCAGGCTCTCTGCTCAGTGGGGAGCCTGCTTCCTCCTCTCTCTCTCTCTGCCTGCCTCTCTGCCTGCTTGTGATCTCTCTCTCTCTATCAAATAAATAAATAAAATCTTTCAAAAAATTAAAAATTATAAATTATAAAAAATGCTGATTCAAAGGCGTATATGCACCCAAACGTTTATAGCAGCACTATCAACATTAGCCAAATTATGGAACACACACACACACACACACACACACAGAGATATACCCACACAATGGAATATTGCTCAGCAATCAAAAACAATGAAATCTTGCCATTTGCAACAATGTAGATGGAACTAGTGTTTTATGCTAAGTGAAATAAATAAGTTAGAAAAAGACAAATATATGGTTTCACTCATATGGAATTTAAGAAACAAAACAGGTGAATATAGTGGAAAAGAAGGAAAAATAAAGTAAGATAAAAACAGAGAGGGAGGCAAACCATACAGGCTCTTAAATATAGAGAACAGAGAGTTGAGGGAGGTGAGTAAGGGGATGGGCTAAATGGGTGATGGGCATCAAGAAGGGCCCTTGTTGGGTTGAGCCCTGGGTATTATATGTAAGTGATGAATCACCAATATGAGTGTGTACACACACACACACACACACACACACACACACACACATCCTTTGCTATAGTAACTAGACCAAGTCTAAATTTGACAATTTTTTAAAGCTTTGAGTAGATAAATCTGGCATAATACCTATAGAAGCCTGAATATCATGACTGAGTGTATCTCTTCTAAAGCCTCATCTTAACCTGGGAAGATTGCTTCTCTAGCATACACTTCTTAGAGGCTAGGAAACTTAATTGAAAATACTTAGTCAAATTAAGCTATAATTACAAACTAATATTGATGAGTGCCAGTTTATGGACTGAACCATCTGGACCATGAATTATGCATTTATATCAAGAGATTTATTTATTTATTTACTTACCTACTTATTTATTTATTTAAAGATTTTATTTATTTATCTGAGAGAGAGAGAGCATAAGCAGGAGTGGGACAGAGGAAGGAGGACAAGCCAACTCCCTGCTGAGCCCGACATGGAGCTCCATCCCATCACCTGAGCCAAATGCAGATGCTTAACTGACTGAGCCACCAGGTGCCCCTTAAAAATGTTAATTATTTTTATGAAATTGGTAGTCCTGCACTTACCTTCATCTTCTGGGAACTTCTTCAACTTTCCATGTCCCTTCTCAAGTTTACTACCATGCCTGTTCATTGTTCCCTTCAGACAAAGAGAGGCATCTGTCTGCTGTTCAAGAAATTATCACCCCTTTCTCACATTTTTACTTACCTGCTCATCCCCCACTCCCTTTACTCTAGGTACACATATACACATAAACATACATTTTCCCCAAAAAAAGAGTGTAATGCCATTTTATTAACTGGAAAAGAACTGCAGTGTCTTAAAGGAATAGGTAAGAGTTCCCCAATCTGTAACCACAGAAAATTTCTTTCATGGTTTTTATTAGAATTTTTATAGATTCATTTTCTTCATATGTAAATCTTTAATCTCTCTTAAAAACATATTTTGGCATAATGATACATTTTTTTCCTCAGATGAATAAGCATTTTCACAGGAATAATAATCTTTTCTACTGATGCCATCTGTATCATTTGCATTCCCTTTATATTTGGATGTATTTCTAGACTTTCTCTTCCATTCATCTGCTTGTCCATTCAGTCATTCATTGACAAAAATGAACAAAACATGTTTCCTAACCCTGTGGAAGTAAATAGTAAACCAAAAAATGTAAATCAGGTGCTGATTGTGCAATGGAGATAAGTCATATATCTGTTCATGAGGTAATTACCTACTGTTTTAATTATCTTGGACTTTAATTTTTTTAAAGATTTATTTATTTATTTGACAGACAGAGATCACAAGTAGGCAGAGAGGCAGGCAGAGAGAGGAGGAAGCAGGCTCCATGCTCAGCAGAGAGCCCGATGTGGGGCTTGATCCCAGGACCCTGGGATCATGACCTGAGCCGAAGGCAGAGGCTTTAACCCACGGAGCCACCCAGGCGCCCCTATCTTGGACTTTAATTTTGAAAAGGAGATTGGGGATAGGAGACCTTGAGGGGAAGACCGAGGAGAGCAAGATGGAGAGTATGTTAAGTAAAGAGAAACTATAGAAGAGCGAATGGGCTCTATCTATCTGGAAAATACTACCTGTAGAACCCTGGGCAGGTTGCTTCTCCCAGATCTGTTTTCTCAACTGTGAAATAATGATGCTGTGGAGGATTGTTGGTGAAGCTAAATGAAATGTTTGCAGATAAACTGGCTTATTGTAAACAATATTATCCTTAAAACATTTAAAATATTTTCTTCTTAACCTTCTCATTTGGGGGGTAGCTGAAGCCTCCTAACATTCAACTGTCTGTCTTTCAAAATGGAATTTTTAGAACCTATGGCCTAGATGCAAATTACATTTGCATTGTGAAATTTTCACCTGGCTACTTCTAGGTGAAATACAGGTTATCTATGCTACATTAGTTTGCAGCTAATGAACATTTTAGCACATTACCTGCTGAAACTGATGGTCAGAGAACTGATAAACATTGTCCCAGTGTCTCAATTTTAAGTATTTACCTCCGGGGAGGTAAATTTTTAGCAAAGTATCTTCATGATATATAAAGCAAGACATAAATATGAAGGTAACTGGATTTGAAGGTTCACTCAATTAAATGAGGTCTATCCGTGTTTCTCAATGTTTATGTAAGGTACAGAAGACATACATACCTTGATCCAAAGCTGTATAAAATTACTTTAGAGGTTGCCTGTCCCCTAGTGTACTATTGCAAAATTAAAGTTGTATTAAAGACATCCCCAGAGTTTAATAATTAAACTCTAGTGGGGAGAAAATAAGAGTTCTTTCTTTTTTAATATCTCTGAACTTTTTTCCTATTATGGAAAGCAATTTTCCTAGTCCCTGGGAGTTGTACAAGAACTCATTCCATTAAGTTTATACCCTATTCTTATGATTCCAAATTTTAGAATTTATTTTTTAAAACCATTTTATTTACTCATTTGAGAGAGAGAGAGAGAGAGAGAACAAGAAGGGAGAGAGGAAGAGGAGAAGCAGACTCCCCGCTGAGTAGGGAGCCAAACATGGGGCTTAATTCCAGGATCCCGGGTTCATGACCTGAGCCAAAGGCAGATGCTTAACTGTATGATCCACCCAGGCACCCCAGATTTTAGAACTTCAACAAGAATGCAGTCAAAGGATGAATTTAGCCATATGTATTTTTTGGTTGGTTCTTAAAAACTAAAATAATTTACACTACCTGTTGTACTGAACTTTGATCACAAATAATATATTTAAATTGCTGGCAAGTAAAGTCCCTTGAAATTACAATAGCAGCAAATATTGGCTCACCATCTAAAATTAGTATTATTGGGGGTTACTAAACATGGCTTCTTTATTTTATGACTTTTGAAATTAGAAACTAATTGCTTATAATTTACTTTAAAAAATATTTACTCAATGTAACTACTGTTGCAAATGGACTTTAATCTATTTGGCCACATACAATCCTTAAGATTCTTTTTGGTCAGATAACAGTAAACATGGAAGAGTTTGAGGTGGGTGAAGCTTGCCCATTTCCTCACACTTTGATGGCAGATTATAATAAAAGCAAACCTCAGACAAAATTTTACCATGTATACAAACATTTATTAGGCATGTATTTGCAAACAAGGACAAAACAGTTCATACTACGAAATAAAAATAGCTAGCTCTTTGTTTAGCGTGGGAAGCACTTCTGATATATTTCAGCCAATAAGTATCTTTAACACCACTAATTTTCCTAGTGATATTTGATTAATGATTATGATGATGAGCAAGTCATTAATTTTACAAATGAAATATTTTTCTGATTTTTCACTTTGCAGATTAAGAAGGCATCTGGGTTTGATATCTCTTTGGTGGGACATGAAAGGCAGCAATACTTTGATGCAACTGGGACACAAAAAGATTAAGTGATTCCCTTAAAGTCACATAACTAGCAAGTAGCCCAGCTTGTGTGATTCTGCATCCATGTTCTTCCTCTTAATCTCTCTGAACTACCTGTAATGATGAATTCTCTAGAAGCAAGTTGATCTACTGCTTTGAGGGTAGAACTAAAAAGAAGAGACTGTAATCACACCTTCAGAAGAGAGTAAAGAAAATCTGATACAAGATACGGCTTAGGGTATTAACTGTAAAATGCAGAAACCTATCCTAACTAAAGACATCTATTTTTAAAAAGGTGATGTCAGATTGCCACTTATCTTGATGGTCATAGGTTAGAGATGTTCTGGTTTAAAAAAAATCCTGATTAATAGAGATTCACAATAAAACTTCTACCCTGATTTCTCATTTAAAGGGAATCAGACACTAACAAAATAAACATGACAAGAACATTGAATTGAATTGAATTAAATATTTTCTTACTGCTATCCTGAAAACATCACATGATTTTGGGCTCTTCAAGATATTATGATACTGGTGGAACATTGGTGATATTGGTGGAACATTCTTGTTGATAGAAATAAAATGCTAATGATTTTTTTAGAAACTCATCATCTAAGATACCAGAAGTATCTTTAGAATAAAAATGATGAAGAGTTGGCTATACAGACCTGAGACTGAATTCAAAGTACACCTTCTGAAAATTCTGGACTCGAAGGAAAGTTTTTATATTTCAGACTCAGCTAGATGAACATCTTCCATTTATCCCCTTTCCACTTCAATTTTCTTTTCTTTTTCTTCACCAATAAATACATAGGCTTAAAACCAAATTTACCATTTCCTTCACTCCCCTTCCCGTGCAAATTTCCCAAGTCTGATGTGCCATGTTCTCTAGTCCACTTTGGTATGAATCTGTGGGCCAACTTCTCTCAGTTCTAAATATAGTCATCAAGTACTAATGATTCTACTTCTAACATTTTTCAGACCATGCTTTCTTTACATTCCCACAATCAAGAACGCTGAATGAATTTGTATTTTATCATGACTGAAGTGGTCATCTGTTGACTTTGCTAACCAGAATCTATCCACCACTTTTTCCATTAATAGCATTCATGTTTTCCTTGGAATACCATCTTTCTCCCACTCTGCCCATGGGATATCCATGGGTGTGGTAGATTGTTTGCATCAGTGGTTTCAGTTCTTCATCCTTCTTTATATTACACATTTTAGTTTGTAACTTTGGAGTTTCTCCTATAAAGTTGAAATTTTATGTCCCCAACCTATGTGATTTTCTTTGGCCAATAGAATTACGAGAAAGTGAATCAAAGCCTCAAGAAAGTGAATCAAAGCCTCAAGAAGCTTTCAATGTTTCTGATTCCTCTTTTCCTCTCCTGTTGTGCCATGGAAGCCCTGAGAAGGATCAGAGCCTTCCTAAAGCCAACTCCCAGCAGACCCCAGGCATGTGAGTAATAATGCTTATCATTGTAGGCTTCTGAAGTTCTGTAGTTCTTTGTTACTATTACACTCATTATACTCATTATACTCACAGCAATGAGTAATGGAATGGGATAATAGGGTTGTGATGGGGTTCAGAGCAGGCTGCCCCCAAATTAGGCTTTGGCATATTGATTTTTTTTAAGATTTTATTTCTTTATCTGAGAGAGAGAGAGAGAACGAGTTGGGGCAGGGGCAGAGGGAGAGGCAGACTCCCCGAAGAGCAGAGAACCCCAGGCTCCTGGGATCATAACCTGAGCCAAAGGCAGATGCTTAACCAAGTGCCCCAGATAACAACTTCAATAGTAATTTGCAATAAATAAATTGCTCTATGCAGAAAGCATCCTTATTGTCAGAGGTACGAAATTTAGGTCTGAGAAAGCTATATGAACAAGATGTGTTATTGCTTCATTAATGTGCTACCCCTAACTCCAATTTTTTTATCTTGTCAATTCTTCACAAGTTTATTGTTTGTCTAAAAGGTATAAAAGCTGCCTGCTTTGGTTACTTCTTTGAGTCTTATTTTTATGAGCTCCAATATGTATGAAATTAAATTTTTCTCCTGTTGGTCTGTCTTATGTCAGTTTAATTATTAGATCAGCCAAAGAACATAGAAGGGGAAAAAAAGGAAGACATTTCTTCCCCAACAGTTTCTGTTCTGCAGCCCAGAGCATGTGCTCTGGACTGGAACACAGCATTATTTTGAACTGCAAATGTTAATCATGCTCTCTAAAAATAAACTCACTTCTGAGTTGGGAAAGAGAATCTTATTCTGCTGGACTTGGTGCCAATACAGAGTAATTGGAGTTGCTGGAGAACATCATGTCTTGCAAGTAAAACTATTACAGGAGAAAGCTGAGTAATCTAGGGAGCAAGAGTCCAGAGTCCTGTTGAACTACTCAATCTAGCTATGCCTGACTTTTTAGCTATGGAGTCAGTAAATTCTCTTTTCTGAAAATCTAACTTCAGTCATAATTTCATGTCATCAAAAGAACTTAAAGTTTTATCCAGATTGTACTTATGCTAAGTTATACTTCCTAAAATACTATTTTGATTGTGTCACTTTTAGAAAATTATTGCTCTTCATATTCTTTCAGATTAATTCATCAATCTAAGCCCTCCTGGCATCTGACTCTGTTTTTCATTAGGGTTGATTTCTTCTGACTCTTTTTTCTCTTTTTTCTTTTAAGATTTTTTTTAATTTACTTTTTAATTTTTTAATTTAATTTTTAATTTTTTTTAATTTACTTTTGAGAGAGAGAAAGGGAGAGATGGGGAGAGAGAGCATAAGCAGGGGGAGGGGCGGGGAACCTGATGATGGACGATGGACGATGGACTCAATCCCAGGACCCTGGAATCATGACCTGAGCTAAAAGCAGACACTTAACCAACCGAGCCACCCAGGTGCCCTTCTCTCTCTTTTTTTTTTAAAGATTTTTTAAAATTTATTTTGGATGGAGAGAGAGAGAGAGAGGGAGACTTTTTTCTTTCTTATACTTTGCAACCATTTGATAGCTTTTCCTGCCTTTCTGGTTTTGTTTCCATGGCTCCCTTTACCTGGAAAGCCTTCATATTCTGTATGAGCCAGAGCCTAACCACTGTAATAAACAATTTCAACATTTCAAGAACTCAATACAATCAAAGTTTAATGTTCGCTTATATTACAATTCTTAATTAAAGTGGTAAAGAGGTAGGTAGTTGACTACATGCAGACATTTAGGTACGCAGATCTTTCCTTTTTAGAACACCAGTGTCTTAGATTTGTGATCTTTGGGGTTGTTGGGAAAGAAAGGGGAAAAGCAGAAAATCTAAGTGGAGACTGACTTTAGGAGTTGAGCCTGGGAGTAGCTTACATTCCTTTGACTCATGTCTCATGGGCCGTACTAATTACATGACTCCATATGGCCTCATGTGATCCCATCAAGATTGAGAAGATGAGAAAATACTGTCTTCCTTTGTGTTCAGGTCAGGGGGGAAAAATAAAGTTAGTGATCTTAGAGCCCTGATGCTGCCATATCCACCATCTCCATCTGGTAAAATCCTCCCAATTGAATATGATTTTTCTATATTCTCTTTGATTTGTAGAGTGGATTTTCTGTGTGTTTACCTTAGTCTCCTTTTAGGTTCATTCAGTCAATCAGGAACATATGAAAGAACACATTTATTGAATTCCACAGATATAAAGATGACTATGACCTGCCCCTGCCCACAAGAGCTGTCCTAGGAGAGAGGCAGACATAAACAGTGTTAATCTTATGTAAAAGGTGCAGTTATAAAGGTATTTACAAATTGCTGATAAATCATACAAGAAATGTTTCTTGATGGTAAGGACTAGGTATTATTTGTCTGTTTATCTCCACGAGTACAAAAAATGTGTAGAGGAGAGTCTTGCATGTGCTAAACATTCAAAGATTTCATTGAGTCCACGTGAATAAGTAAGCTAATAAAGGAAGAATGAATGGATTCATAAGGACTTTGAGATATACAGAGGTGGAGTATAGAGGGATCTATACAGATGAGGGGAGGTTGATTTTTATAATTAAATATCAAAAATATATACAAAATGACTAAGTGAGTGTTTTAGATATGTACAAAAGATAAAATGCAGAAAAGTCAAAAAGTCTTAGAGAATACGGGTTTCCCCCACTATTCAAAAATAGTATATTCCTATGAGCAACATAGAAGCAATAACTATCAATTTATATGCAAAAAATTTTGAGCATTCCCCAACCCCAAAAATAACCTCTCTTAGGCTTTTCTGATACCTTAGAACACATCTTGCTAAAGGATGCACAAAATAAGTTATGGTAGAGTACAGATGCTCACAGACACAGTTTAGATCTATAGCTTCTTGATGGTGAGCTGCTGTGTGGTCCCTGGAGAAGGAGACCGGGGGGCTCTCTAGCTGCGTGGGGTGTGCACCTGCTCAATCACAGCTTTCTGAAAAACAAACAATACTATTTTAGCTTTTTCCCTTTCATCGTAAAAATGAAAATCCTTTTCCAATTTCTTTCAGTTAGTGAAAACAAGTACTGATGTTAGATCTTTCATAAGAGCCAAGTAGCATGATGCATACACAGAAAGTAGGGGAAACCTGTTATCCATCCAAAGTGAAGAGGTAAATCTACATAGAGGTAAAAACCTCTTCAGAAAATTGTGCTTTTTATGATTTTGACTTTATCTTCAGTATACTTAGTTACAATGTTTAACTGTGGTTGGTAGGGGGTATAACAACTTAGGAAGTTATAAATAATCACCGAGGATGCAGGGACACCTGGGTGGCTCAGTCAGTTTCTGCCTTCAGCTCAGGTCATTGATCCCAGGGTCCTGGGATTGAGCCCTGCATCAGGCTCCCTGCTCAGCTGGGAGCATGCTTCTCCCTCGGCCTCTGCCTGCAACTCCCACTGCTTGTGCTTTCTCTCTGACAAATAAATAAATAAAATCTTAAAAAAAAAAAAAAGTCAGCAGGATGCAATAGAATGTCATTTTTTTCCTGAGAGTTCTGCATCCTGCATGAAATTTTAAGAGAGAATGCTGAGCTCTAATTTACCTACCAAAAGCATTTACTCAAGTGTTATTGGGAGCCATGAGGCCTGGTCGAGGGCACTGCCCCACTAGGTTAAGGTTTGAGCTGATGCAGGCCTCATCCTGCCGAGCGCCGTATAGCCCTGCACATAAGCATGGTCTGTTAGTCTCTTACCTTTTCCTCTGATCCCCTAACAAAGAGCCCCTTGCTAATCTGCCACAAACATCTCTCAGGCTTGTGGGCCGGAGCAGCTCCAATGAGGTAAATTATTCTGTACCTAGGACTATAGAGAACTTTAGATGTGTACCACAATAGACAGTTTCCTCCCTAAGCTGATGTTTGTCCAAGGCTTTCACAAGCTGAGCCTTTAAAATACACCCTGCCTCCTGCAAAGGTCACGGCTTCTCGTTCCTACTTCTCTCCTATATACATAGTTTCTTCCGATAGCTGCTCGTTTTCCATTAACCTATACCTTGTTTTCCTACAGTTCTTTGCTATCTAGTTCATCCCTATAGCTCCTCTTTTTCATTAAGCTATATCCTGTTTTCCTGCAGACCCCAGAATAAGTTACCAAAAAGTACATATTTGTGCTATCTCCCATGGCTTTCTGAGGGACATGATTACTCAAGAAGCAAGACCCTCTCCCCCATCCCTGGTGCCAGTCTGTACCCATTATGGCTTAACTAAAATAACATGTGCTAAACAAAGAGAAATTATATGATGGTGCTTGTAACCCCCTGCCTCAATCAAACTGCCTATATAAGAAGTTCCCAAATCAGGATAAGATGGAGTTGCCTGACTACTGACCAAAACTCACTGGTGGCTCTCCCATTCATCTCACAGACGCCACCCTCCTTCGGGGACACTTGGACCTGCTGAGACTGGACCCCGGCAAAGTGTGAGTGACTATTAGAGGCACTTGAGAAACATTTTCAAAATAACCTGCTCCCATAGAAGATTTCATGAATCAGTCACTGGAAGGTAGAGCCCAAATCGAGAACCAGTAGCTCACTGTGTCCACCTCCTACAAGTTCTATCTTCCTGTATTTGTCTTCTTTTGCTGGCATAACAAATTACCACAAATTTAGTGGTTTAACATAGCCCAGAGTTATTACCTTACACTTCCAGTGATCCAAAGACAAATAAGTTTCATTGGGCTAACATCAAGGGTGTTGGCAGGCATGGGCTTCCCCTGGAGCCTCTAGGGAAGGATCTCTTTCCTTGGCTGTTTCATCCTCTGAAGATTACCTCCATTTCTTGGTTTGAGTCCTCTTCAACCACTCCACTCTGATTCTGTCTTCATATCTACTAATGATTGATCCTCCTTCTTCCTTCTTATAAGGAAGGACCTTTGTGATTACACTGGGCTCACCTGGAATCCAGAATCCACTGGTCTTAATTTAATCATTTTTTACCACATATATTAACATATGCACATGTCCTGAGAATTACGACAGGAACACCTTTGGGAAGCCATTATTCAGCCTACTGCATTTCCTCCATATGTAATTTTTAAAATAAGAGGATTAATTTACATTTGTGAAGAGTAAATGAGAAATGCATGTGAATAAAACATTTATCATAACATCTGATGCATAACCAATAGCAAAGAAACAGTAGCCATTATACTTTTAAAGTATCTTTTTAAATAGAATTCTGATGAGCGCAGCATTGTCTTGTCTTATTCACTAGCACGTTGTCTTGTATAGGGTGAGTGTTCAATGAATACTTACTACATGAATGAATAAATGCTGAATATCTACAGTGGGTGCATATCCACTTTCCCTTATATTCCACTGTTTCCTTCTGTTCCATAATCACATGAGCTGGTTCCTCATTGATAGGGATATATATACTCCTGTTTCTTTTTCTCTGGAGAACCTGCTTAATATATACAGAAAATTTAGAATTCTGTTAAATCCTGATGGAGTGTACTTGCCTCGTTCATTTTCAGTGGGAACTCTGTGAGCCAGCCAGGAAGAAATGTGCCCTCTTATTTCCTGCTCCCAACTTGTATGATCTTTCTTTTGACGTGAATCAAGAGTAAAACAACAATTACAGCTGTAAAAAGTAAATGATGCGGATTTTTGTTCCTGAATACGAAGCTAGAGAATTCTTGTTTTGAAAACTGCCAGAATTATAAAGATCCAATAGTTAGGGCTAGGTAATGCATTTTCCTGAAACATAGTTCTAGGAGGTGGATGCTTGTAAATAAACCCATTCATGCCTAATTCAATTTCCTGCTCCATCTAGAATCATTGCAATTACACCAGTGTTCTAATTCTATTTTTTTTTCTTTACCAGTGGCCAAATTCTTGATTTTAGCAAGAAAATGACATTAAGTATGACAGCTTTAAAATGTGTAAATTTGGGGTGCCTATGGCTCAATGGGTTAAAGCCTCTGCTTTCAGGTCAGGTCATGATCCCAGGGTCCTGGGATGGAGCCCCACATCGGGCTCTCTGCTCTGCGGGGAGCCTGCTTCCCTTCCTCTTTCTCTGCCTGCCTCTTTGCCTGCTTGTGATCTCTCTTTGTCAACTAAATAAACAAAATCTTTAAAATAAAATAAAATAAAATGTGTAAATTTATAAATGACATAGCACAGTCATGTATTGGTTAGCAATTCAGCCTGAAGGAAAGTTCCATGTTGTTCATGGCTCTTACGTCTCTCTCAAGTGGGAAAAAGAGGACGCTGCAGGGGTAGGGGCTTATTTTCTTGTTCCTTACCTTGCCCATCCAGTACTAAATACATGCTCATTAGCGTGCTGTGATTCAGCACTATCTCTGCTACTCCTCCCCCTCCTGTTTTTCTTTCTTATCTATCCCACTAGTCTGGAGGAGTGAATTCTCAATGTATACAGTATTTCTTGGCTAAAGTAAAAAGATATATGAGCTCACAAAATAGAGCAGCAGATGGTTTTTCATTTTGTGGATCATCTCTGCCGCCTGGAGGGAACGCCTGGAGGCAGAACAGCTTGAAGATTTGGCATGTTTGGAATTCAGTGTAATGAGTGTGTGGGAGGGTAGTGTGAGATGTGGGGAGGGGACAATCTGTGGCCAAGTCAGGCAGGGCATTGGAACAGGGATGAGGATTTGAGATTTTATTTTAGCATCAAAAAGAGGCCAGGGAGGGATTTTAAGCAGGGGAGTGGAATGATGGTTTACATTTGTGGTGAAGGGATTGGTGAATGGGTCTGTGGGTCCCTGTTATGAGGTTACTGTGCTCTTGTAGGTGAGAGACGATGGCTGCCAGGAAACAGAGGCAATGGAGATGGAAGAAAGTGAATGGATTCTTAATATATATATATTTTTTAGAGATAGAATTGACAAGGTTTGCAAACTATCTTAGTCCGTTCAGTCTGCCATAACAGAATACCATGGGCCGGGTAGCTTATAAACAAAAGAAATTTATTTCTCACAGTTCTGGAAGTTAGAAGTCCAAGAGGGGACTGCCAGGACAGTCAGGTGAAGTCTCTCTTCCAGGTTACAGACTTCTCATTTTTCCCTCACATGGTAGAAGGGACAAGAGATCCTTCTGGACTCTCTTATGATCGTTATGACCAAAGCACTTCCCAAAGGTCCCATTCCTGATACCTTCACTTTGGGTTGGGATTTCAATATATTAATTTTGTGGAGGGAGGAGTCCACAAACATTCAGACCACAGCATCAACAGATTAGATGTGGAAGTAACATCTTACTTGAATATTGATAGAGGATATGGCTCATTAAGTGGTTGGAAATATGGTCACTTTACAGTCATGAAATAGCCATGAAATAGTTGATGGGTAAATCTGTCTTTCTTATCACATCTACCTTGAACTGTTAAGATTTTCTCTGGTGTGGATTCTAAGTCTGTAAGACTGGTTCAGGGAGTCATTCTACTCTTAAATAACATGTGACATTATTTAAATGATAGTTATCAGGATTAGTATTCTCTTTACACAGGAAAGATTCATTCTCTTGTGTTGTAAACTCTCCACTGATTTAATGCAGGACTGGAAGCTATAAAGGGTGAAGTAAGGAGGAAACAGGGGAGAAAGAGAACAGATGATCTGGAGGCCATGAGTCGGGCCTACAGAAGTGCCTCTTTTTCATTAAGTATTAGAGTCTTTACCTGAAGAGTGGGCCACTTATGTGGGCCAAGAGGATCCAGGAGGATTTGGGCTTCAGTGTTTTTGTTGGTGGTGGTGTTTTTAAGATTTACCCATTTATTGGAGAGAGGGAGAGAGCAGGGGAATGGACAGTGGGAGAGAATCAGACTCCCCACTGAACACAGAGCCCAGTACAGGGCTCATTCCCAGGACCCATGAGACCATGACCTGAGCTGAAACCAAGAATCCAACGCTCAACCAACTGAGCCACCCAGGCTCTCCCGGATACAGTATTTTTGAGTGCACCAAACCAAAGTTCTTATCTCATGCTTCAGAGTCTCAGTCCTTTCTAATCAGGGAATAGTTAGATTTACCAGGATTGAGTATATAATCTCCTCTGTACCTCTGATACCCTTATAATTAAGTCCTGGGCCTCATCCTCAGTCTTATCCTCTGGTGTAAGAATGCTTAATATATTCCAAAAATTTTCTTCTTAATTTCTCTGTGTGTACTAAAAGATCTTTCACAAAATCAACAAACATTGGTGAATGAAAAATTTTCAATATTGATGAATATTCCCTCAAATTATAAACTATCCCATCTCAGTCCCCAAACCAGTATATTGATCACTGGGAAAGACCAGAGGTATTTCATTTCATTTAAAAAAGAAGACGTGAAAGGGTGTCTGGGTGGCTGAGTCAGTTAGGTGCTAGACTCTTGATTTCTGCTCAGGTCATGATCTCAGGGTGATGGGATTGAGCCCTATTTTGAGCCCTGAGTGGCTCCACACTCAGTGCTGAATCTGCTTGAAATTCTCTCCCTCTTCCCCCGGCCCCACCCCCCACACTGCTCATGTGCACACATGCGTGCTCTCTCTCTCCCCCTCTCTTTCTGTCAAATAAATAAATAAAATCCTAGGGGAGGTGAAAAAGACCAGAAAGCTTTCAAATAGGATATGTGAGGGCAAGACCCTTGTTTTATCTCTAATGAGGAAACCTGGATAAACAAACAGGCAAAAAAGCAAATGTATTTGTGTTTAGAGCTTTTGAAGAACCCTGGACATAAGAATGAGTAAATTGGGGTGCCTGGGTGGTTCAGTGGGTTAAGCCTCTGCCTTCGGCTCAGGTCATGATCTCAGTGTCCTGAGATCGAGCCCCGAATCGGGTTCTTTGCTCAGCAGGGAGCCTGCTTTTCCCCACCCCTCTCTGCCTGTCTCTCTGCCCACTTGTGATCTCTCTCTCTCTGTCAAATAAATAAATAAAATCTTTTAAAAAAAAGACTAAGTAAACTGAACTTGAGAAAGGGGTGAGCCACAGAGAACATGGGTGGCACATCAGAGAGACTTGCAGCCATTTCTGGAAGAGGGGTGAGCAGAGAAGTCTACTAGGGCAAGGAGAAACCAACTGAACTGTTGGTGGCTATACACAAGCTGGTATAGAGCACTGGAATCTGTAGGAGCCCAGACTCAGAGCTAATCATTCCTGTCCTGTTTGCCAATATGGACTTCTGGTAAGTAAGCAGCTGTACCCACTGGTGGCACAACCAGATTAACATTTCTAAAATGCATTTTAGAATACAACCAGAAGATGGCAATAGAGTAACATAAATAGAAACAGTGGAGCCATTTTTTATGTAGTTTAATGTTGTCTTTCTTCTTTTCTCTTAATGTTGTCTTCGTTCTTCAATATGCTTATATTGACTACTTCTCCAGGCTTTGTCTCAAAATTCCTGCTTGTTACGCAAGTGGACTAAAATGCATTCTTTAAAAAAAAAAGAGAGAGAGAGAGAGAGAAAGAAAAGAAAGCCAGTGACAACAAAACCTTACATAGTATCTGCATTCTCTTGTTCTGTGAAAAAGAATATCCAGGACCCTTTCTTAGCCAGGCGTGTTTTCATTTCGAAAAGTTTGTAAGAACACACGAGGGAAGACGTTGGAGAAAGCACACTGGAGAGCAATCAAGAGACTTGCATGTAATTGCTTTCACTTTAATTTCTGAGGTGTAATGTAACATAATCGTTATGTACTTGGGCTTGCCAAAAGATTTGGGTTCCATCCTGATTTTACCATCTATGGGCTCTGTGATTATGGGCAAGTTTTTCTTTCTGAAACTTAATTTTCTCTTCTGTAAAGCAGGAGTAATAAGAGCTGTTATCTCGTGGTGATATTGGAAGGATTAGAGGAAATAATGTTTAGCTCAGTGTCTGACATGTGATAGGAAGCTAAAAAATACAAGCTATTATTCTTCCCACTGTATTTGGATGGAAGAAATTTGCTTTGTACGGTTGACTCTTAACACAGGTTTGGACTGCACAGGTCCACTTACATGTGGATTTTTCCCAATAAATACAGTGCAGTACTGGAAGTGTATTTTCCTTATGATTTTCTTAACATCTTCTTTTCTCTAGCTTACTTTATTTTAAAAATACAGTAGATAATACATTTAACATTTAAAATATGTGTTAATCAACTGTTTATGTTAGTAGTAAGGCTTCCAGTCAGTAGAAATCTATTAATTTAGTTTTGGGGAGTCAAAATTATATGAAGATTTTTGACTGTATGGGGGGGCGGGTCAGTGCCCCCAACTTGCACATTATTCAAGGGTCAACTGTAGTTTTGAGAAAAATACTAACCATTAGATTGTGTCAGACATTTCTTTGTTGCTTATTAAATATGTAATTGCAACAAAATAAAAGAAATAAAAATTTCCAGAAAGAGATTGCATGTTTCTCTTTATGGTGGACATTAACCATTCCCATTATGTCAGAACTAGGTAGAATCTGGTGTTTTATTTAGAGTGTCTTCCTTTCTTTGCCAGATATATTATCCTTAACAGGGTGCATTCAATCTTCTCTAACCAGTTTGTCAAGTAAATGCAGGCTCATTTCCACTCACTGATGATGTGATTATAGCTTTCTAGAGCAGGGCTGTGTGAAGTGATCTTATTTCTGTCAGTGATGGTAGTAAAAATATCAATAAACCCACATCTTTCCATTGCTGGACCTGAGCTATCTGGTGCTCTATAGGAAGAGGTTAAGTTTTGCATTTTAATTTGCATAAAATAACAAACCACATTCAGATCAGTAGAGTGGCTCCCACCTATAACTTGAAAGAGAGAGACAGAGAGAAAGGCAGAAAGACAGAGACGCAGAGAGAGAAATACCATTAAGGATGACTTGCCTTCATAGAAGTCTGTGAGTCTGTAGAGAGAAATCAACACTGTTATTGATAATTTCTTTCATAACAGAGAGTCAGTGAACTTTAGTATGTAGAATTATCCAATCACTCTCTTTATAGACGTGGCGTTACCTGTATCTTGTTTTTTCCTCTCTTTGAAATCCAGACAGTACCAATAATTGATGCTAAGTGCTTTCTATTTAAATACTGAAGTTCTAACCCAGCCAGTACATTACATTAGTACATTAGTGATATTTGAGGGTTTTAAAAATGCCAGAGTCTTATCCAAATTTCTTAATTAGAATTTCTGCAGGCAGGAATATAAGTTATTTTTTAAAAAGTGTTTCTAGGTGATTCTAATATGCATTTAGGATTGAGAGTTACTTTACTAAGTATTATTAGTAAGGTTGTATTCGTGAAACTAGCATTAGCTTGGAACTTTTATTAATTCTCATCCCATTTTCTCTAGCCTTTGCGCAAATGGTTCCATTTTCCTCAGCTTTCCTTCCTGAACCTTTTGGCAGAGCTATCCTACTTAACCACATCTTGTTCATCTGATGGGATTTCCTCAGTTTCCCTCCTCTCTATTCTCCACTGTACCTCTACTTCACCAATCTGGTTGTCTCCCCTTGTCTCAAAGACAGACATGTCCTTTTTTCCTCCTTCAATGCTTTCTCCTCCACTTCAAACTCTCCTACTTCCTTCAGGACCATACTCCTTCAATGATCCTCTTGCATCTTAATTTTTCAGTTCAAGCTCTACAAACTTTTGAGTGTCCGCTGTGTGCCAGGAGCTGGGGCTATAAAGGAGAACAAGAAAGTCAAGGAGTGCAGTCAAGAAGGGGAGACAAAAATACAGACCTAATTATTCTGTGGTGTGATTTGGACAACAAGGGAAATATGCAAAAGGCGCAATAGCAAAAAGGAAGGTGATGGCCAATTTAGTTTTGCATGTTTTACATGGCAGTTATTTTCCCTTGATTTTTAAATTAATGGCCCTTTTCTTCCATGTCTTTCTTTCATTTTCAAGGGTAACTTACATTTTATGTCTTTAGTTTCTTAACCTTCTTCTAGCATCCGTTTTTACTGCTAACATTTTCTTGCTCACCAGTAGCCTTCTTACCAGTAAGCTGTCTTCTCAACATTATCACACACATTGAAACTTTCACTTTTGGTGGCTTCTGTGACATTACATTCATTCCATTGTCCTTCCTGACCTCTCTGAAAAGTCTTTGTCTGTTTCTTATTTAGGTTCTTCTTTTTCCTTTCACCAATTGAATAGGTGGTCTTAAATCTTCTGACCTAAAATTCTAACTTGGATGCCTGGGTAGCTCAGTCAGTAGAGCATATGACTCTTGGTCTTGGAGTCATGAGTTTGAGCCCCATGTTGAGGGTAGAGCTTAAAAAAGAAAATCTTAAAAAAAAAAAAAAAGTTCTTTCTTTTTTCTGTGCATTCCTTTCTTTGAAGTTCTGATCTAAAATTTGGATTTCTGGTCTAATTAACCATTAACACGTTGAAGGTGGGAAACAGTATCTTATTATTTTTTAATTCCTAGAGCTAAGTATATTTAAAAATATACAATAAGTTTTAGATCAATTTAGTTGGACACACTCCCAGGATTCAGTTCTTTATTTCTAATTGTCTGGTAGTTATTTCTACGTGCTCTGAAAAATTTATTTTGTCCTAAAGTGATCCTTTAATTTATTCCCCTAAATTAATCTATTCACCTTTCGAAGACATATGGACGGAATGATCACCAGGGACCATGGCTTCTAGCCACAAGGGATACAAACATTGTTGAACAAAGATGATGTGCTCTCCTTTCTCATAAAGATTACCCTCTAAGGGGGTTCCTGATTTATTACAATACCGTTAACCATTTTTTAGATATCTAAGCTCAAGAGGTTGAAATAATAATTGATTTATTCTCATTCATTTGATCAAGACTTTAATACTTTTGCCTTCCCAATGGTTCTAGTATAGCTGGTGCTCTCCGAATTGCTTTTCAATGTCTTCTTGTTCTGAAAATATTCCTAGAGCCCCACTCTGAGCATTTTATGTTTCTGTTTGAATACCTTCAGTGGTTTTCATTTCACTTCTCTGCTCAAATACTTTCAGCGGGTTCAGAACCAATAGGCCAATATGTAGGGTCTTCTTTAGTAAGGCCCTGCCTCCCTCACCAGCATTTTCTTGTGCTGCTCTCTTTCAGTACACATCTGTTCCAATCAGACTGGTTTCTTTGCAGCTCCCTGGGGACACACTTCACTTTTTAAAAAATTTTTTTTAAACCCTGGGCCCTTCTTCTTCTTCCTTTTTTTTTTCTTCTTTTCTCTTAAGCAGTTTATTCTTTTTATTTTATTTTTAAATTTAAGTTCAATTAATTAACATATAGTGTATTTTTAGTTTCAGAGGTGGAAGTCATTGATTCATCAGCTGTTTATAACACCTAGTGCTCATTCCATCATGTGCCCTCCTTAATGTCCATTACCCAGTTATCCCTTCCCCCCTCCTCCATCCTCTCCAGCAACCCTCAGTTTGTTTCCTATGATTAAGAGTCTGTTATGGTTTTTCCCCCCCTCTGACTTCATCTTGTTTTATTTTTTCCTCTCTTTCCTATGATCCTCTGTTTTGTTTCTTAAATTTCACATATGAATGAAATCATATGATAATTAATTTCTCTGACTGACTTCTTTCACTTAGCAGAATGCCCTCTAGTTTCATCCATGTTATTGCACATGGTAAGATATCATTTTTGATGGCTGAGTAGTATTCCATTATATGTGTATCTTCTTTATCCATTCATCTGTCGATGGACACCTGGGCTCTTTCCATAGTTTGGCTGTTGTGGACATTGCTGCTATAAACACTGGTGTGCCGGTGTCTGGGCCCTTGTTCTTGCTATGTGTTCTGTGAGATGTGGCCTCCTCTCCTTTTCTTATTTATTGGAACCCAAGCCACTCAGCTCAGCTCAAATGTTTCCTTCTTTCTGATCCCCTTTGCCTCTGTACAACATAATCTCTACTTGGAAATTGCTATAAGGATTGCTATGTTGTTGTTGTTGTTTTTTCCCTCTAGAACCTTGTGGTCACCCCCTACTGCATCCAAAATATATTATCTGTACTTATTTTTCTGGTAGCAATATGAATATGTAAGACCAATAGCTCCATTTCAAGTATTTGTTACAGAACACACCCTTTTATTGCTCAAGCTCGTTAAGTTAGTTCATATTATTAGGTATTTCTATACTTTTTAGTAAGAATAAAGTACAGGGGCACCTGGGTGGCTCAGTGGGTTAAAGCCGCTGCCTTCGGCTGGGGTCATGATCCCAGGGTCGTGGGATCGAGCCCCGCATCGGGCTCTCTGCTCTGCGGACAGCCTGCTTTCTCCTCTGTCTCTCTCTGCCTCTCTGCCTACTTGTGATCTCTGTCTATCAAATGAATAAATTAAAAAAAAATCTAAAAAATAAAAAGAATAAAGTACAGAGTGTACATCGCTCATGAAGAAACTGAGTCACAGTAATGCAGTATATGTATTATTTTAATAATCTGAATTCATAAAGTTAGAAAGAATTACATTGTGGGCTTGTAATATTCCATGTAGTCAATTAGTGGTATTTTAAAAAAAGATTTTATTTATTTATTTGTTAGAGAGAGACACAATGAGAGAGGGAACACAAGCAGGGGAAAAAGGAGAGGGGGAAGCAGAGAGCCCGATGTGTGGCTCCATCTCAGGACTCTGGGATCATGACCTGAGCCCTACGCAGATGCTTAATGGCTGAGCCACCCAGGCGTCCCAATTAGTGATATTTTTAGTTATTTTTAGTTTACTTATTATTTCCATTTGAAATTAGTAGGTGTTAAGAATCCATTATGTACACTGAAGTGTTTAGGAGTGGAGGAGTTTATCTGCAGCTTAGTCCCTTATGTGAGTTCATGGGAGAGAATGATAAAGTAAATGTAGAAAAATGTTAATGAGTACAAATATAGTGAAATATACATGGGATATATATCTTTGTACAATTCTTGCAAATTTCCTGTAGGCTTGAAATTGTTTCATAATAAATTTAAAAAATCAATCAGGGGTATAAATATCTTTCCTCTAGTTCTTTGTGTTGAAGATAATGTCCAAATAAATTCCCTTGAATGTCAATGAATACCATTTAAAAAATCTTACTTTTTAAAAAAAAGATTTGAGAGAGAAAGAGAGAGAGCATACATATGCATCACAAGAAGGGGGGGAAGAAAAGGGAGAGGGAGAATAAGACTCCTTCCTGAGCCAGGAGCCTGATGTAGGGCTTGATCCCAGGACCCTGAGATCATGACCTGAGCTGAAGGCAGATGGTTAACCAACTGAGCCAACCAGGTACCTGAAAAATTTTACAACTTTTAACTCTTAAAATTTCTTTTAAAATTCCTTAAAACCCAAACAAATTCTAACTCAAAAGAGCAATAAAACACATTTCTTTTATATTTAAAGATAACTTGGATGGCTGTTATATTTTTTGTATCATAAATAAACAACAAATATTTTTCAGTAAATAGTGACTACCTGCTTTGTGCTAGATACTGTTCAAAGTACAGAACACAGTCCCTGCTTTTAGGAAGCTTAAGTTCTTCTGAGGGAGGCAGGTGCTGAAAGAATTAATAAACAAATCGTGGTATATCTGAAGATGGTAAGATTTAAAGGGATAAATGAAGCAAAACAAAAAGGGTAGGTGGTCAAGGTCGATGGTGATAGGGCTCATCTGAGCAGATTCAGGGGAAGTAAGGTAGTGAGCCAAGAATGTAACCAGTGAAGAGCTGTCTAGGTAGGGGATTAACAAATGTTAAGACTCTATGTGCTTATTCAGGAAACGTGGTAAGAATGTTCAGAATATATTTCACCAAGGTTGAGGTTTGGCCATGTGAGTACCATAGACAACAAAAGGGAGGTAGAAAGTGAAAAGATCTGCAAGGGTGTAATTATAATGGGTACTGGAATAGCAAGAAAAGAATGTGAAAAAAAGGAAAATGATTAAGGGATGAAGAGGGACACAGACAATGTAAGACCTTATAAGATATTGTAAGGTTATTTTACTCCAAGTTAGCTGGAAATGGATTGGAGAGCTTTAAGCAGGGGGTAAGATAATTTCACTTATATTTAAAAAAAAAAAGATAATTGTGACTGTGTTGTGGAGAACAGATATAAGATGGGTAAGAATGGAAGTTGGTAAAAGAATTCAGAGACTGTTGCTATAATCCAGTTGAGTTATGATAACTTGAAAACCAAGGTGCTAGCTTTAAAGGTGGTGTGAGTCAGAATTTGAGTCTATTCTGAAGATAAGAGTTGGCAAAATTTGTTAATAGACTGGATTCGACAAGTGAGAGAAAAAGACCAATCAGGAGTGATTCCAGGGTTTTTCACTGGCGAATACTGTGTGAGGAAGAGGCTTTGGAGGGGAAAATCAGAATTTTATTTTTGGGTATGTCATGTATGAGGTAACTCTGAAGTATCCACATGAAGAGGTTGACCAGAACTTAGATATATAAGCCTGGAGTTCAGGGGAGAGAACTAGTCTGGAGAATCAGTTTGGGAATTATTAGCATATAGATGATATTTAAAGTTATAAGACTGGATGGGATCCCCTAGGAAGTGAGTGAAGAAAAACCAATGACTAAGTTTATGAGAACATGTGAACTTTCAGGAGATAGAAGAAAAACCACCGGCGTGCAGAGTCCTGAAGTAAGTGTTTCCAGGAGGAGGAGTAATCAATTTTGTCAAATGCAACTGATCTATCAATTAAATTGAGGACTGAAAATTCAGTTATGAAGTGAGGGTAAATAGTTTCTTTGATCAGAGCAGTTTTAGTGGGGTCGTGGCAGTAAAAGCATAGTGGGTTCAGAAGAGAGAATTAAAGGTGGGAAATTAAAGACAATGAGTGGAAACAATGCTTTATAAGTTCTCTGTAAAGGACAGCAGAGAATGGGGGAAGACCTGGAGAGGAGAGTGGGATCAAGAGAGTTTTTTTAGAACATGGGAGATATTACAAGTGTATATATTGACGGAAATGATCAAGTAGAGAGTGAATATTAATAATGCCAGTTGCAGAGGGATTGAAGAAGCTATGTCCTTGAGGAGGCAAGAGGGGATGGAATCCACGTAGGAGTGAATAAGGGGGCCACAGCCAGCTTTTCCATAGTAACTGGAGAGAAGGCAGAGTGTATGGGCACAGATGCATGTAGGCTGGTAAAACGGTGGGGAGAGCTTATGGAAGCTCTCTTCTGGTTTATTCTATTCTGTCAGTGAAATAGGAAGCAAGGGCATCCTCTAAGAATGAGATGAGATAGGAAGTGTTCCAGATTTGAGAGGAGAGGAAATAGTGTGAAATAATCATTTAGAAGAGTGAGAAAGTAAACGTCTGAGGGAGATGTAATAGTTTTGCTATTTGTATTTTGTAAGGTATGAATTTAAATTGAGCCCAGTCACCACACTTTTTTCCCAGCCACTCTCAACTGTGCTAGGCATTATGAAGTAGGCTGAGTGATGTATTTCACTAAGGTTGAAGTTTGGCTATGTGAGTACAGTAGACAACAAAAAAGGGGTGGAAATTGAAGAGACCTGTGTAATTATAATTATAAATCATGGAGAGGCACCTGAGCAGTTCTGTCAGTTGAGTGTCATGATCTCAGGGTCCTGGGATTGAGCCCCACATTGGACTCTACACTCAGTGGGGATCCTACTTGAAGATTCTCTCTGCTCCTCTTTCCCTGTGCCTCCCTCTGCCCTTGCTCATGTGTGTGCTCTCTCTTTTTAAAATAAATAAATCTTTAAAAAATTATAGATCATGGAAGCTGAACCAGATAAAGTGTGAAGTGAGGACATGAAAGGGTGAGAGACAATGGAAAATCAAATGGAAATATGATCTATGGATTGCGGAGTTGTTAGGGTCAAACTACCAATGAGGGTGAGGTAGAAAGTTAAGGAGTGCTAGGAAGTTGAATTTGAGATTTTGGAGGGTGTATAAGTGATTGGTAATAGCAATGTCTGAGGGCATGACCGTGTGAGTAGGTGGCTGAGACAGGGTTAGAGGACAAGATCTTTGGTGTGGAAAGGACCATAATACTGTGAGGTCAAAATGTTAGAAGGATCATTTGGATGGATATATGAATCCTCAATACTTGTGAGAGGAAGTGACCTAGGTATCTGTAGATAACTACACCAAGGAGGGACAGCAGCTGACATAGCTTGATAGCAAGAATATAAAAGCTGGAGTGTTCTAGGGTAGAGAGAGAATGTTCTGGAAGTGGCTCACCTCATCTCTAGACCTTGTATAGGTGATTCAGTGTGGAAAGAAAATAGGTACTACTTGCAGTAAATAGAGTTCTCAGGGGAAGGTCAAATTTCAGTTACAGCAAGAAGATGAAGGGATTTTAAAGAGATTGGGGATATACTTTCTCACTGCCCCTACCCCCAAACTGTTCAAAGCATTTTCTTTTAAGAGATTAACAGTTGTTCATTCTGCCACAACTATTTTAAGAATGTTGCTGTCCGTCATTGTTACATTAACTTAAGATGAAATGTTTGTGAAGTAACCTGTATTTTCCTTATGAAGCACAGAGTTTTGGCAATAGAAAGTTTAGCTGAATATGCTAATAAACTGTAATGTAAGACATTGAACCAATTGATCTAGAAAGCTTATATAAGGATAAGATTTTTTTATAGCTAGTCAGATGTTCTGAGCATAATTATCTGAATAGATAAAGAACAGTATCACTTAAAATAAGACAGAAATAATAGGATCACATCTGAAAAATAGTTGCCTCATCTAAAAAGAAATTTTTTTCTACCAAATGAGGATAAACACTTATAATTACATGGACTGACTTTCAAAGGAGACATCTGAAAAATGATGACTTCATTTGGATTTTAAACTCAATTTGATACATAACAAGATGGACTTCAAGGAAATTATTCTGAGTGAAAAGAGCCAATCTTGTATGATTCCATTTTTATGACATTCTTGAAATAACACAAATATAGAGATTGAGGATTGGAGATATAGGGGGACAAGTGAGTGGTTATAAAGGAGTAGCAAAAAGAAGTTTTATGGTTGTGAAATAGTTTTCCATTTTGTTCATGGTGGTAGTTACATAAAGCTACACAAGTGATAAAACTGCATAAAGCCACATGCGCGCACACACACATAAAAGGAGGAATGCATGTATAACGGGAGACATCTGATTATGCTCTGTGGAATGTACTAATGTCAATTTCCTGGTTTTGTTATTGTATAGTAAGGAGATAAGGCATCAATATTGGGGGAGAAAGAATGAAAGATTCATGACACTTCCTTGTATATTTATTTGCAACTTCAGGCGAATCTACAAAAATAAAAAATTTACAAAAGAAACACACACACACACACACACCCCAAATATATCATAGGAAACAGTGGTTGCATAACTTAGAAATGAATAATGAGTTGTGGGAGCAGAATAGTATCCAGTTGAAAAGAAACACAAAGAACCCCTTTCTATTCTCATGCCTTATTTAACACCAACAATTGACTGATATTCCAATTGACTTCCCAACATTTAACAGAATAGGGAACTACTTTTAATACTTTGCAATATTTGTCTTATTAGGTCATCATTATCTAGCTTCCCCCCCCCGCTACATTCTTGACATAATTTTCCTTGGGAATGGGTTCCATAAACTCTATTGTGTTTACCTGAAGAATTGTTAATGTTTCCTTTTAGTAGGGGATGATAGTGATGTAGTCCATTGTTTTCCTTTTGCCTTGACTCTATGGACATTCAGAGCTGATATGTAAGAAATACAAAAAGATTTACATGCGAGAGCAAAAAGAATTATTTTCATACATGAGTAAATAAATAGATAGATTATTTTTTTGATAAATATATTCTTTTAAGATTTTATTTATTTATTTGAGAGAAAGTGAGCGAGCAGGGGGAGAAGCAGAAGCAGAGGGAGATGGAGAGGAAATCTCCAGTGGACTCAGCATTGAGCATGGATCCTGACATGGGGCTGGACTTGGGACTCTAACTCATGACCTTGAGATCATGACCCTGAGGTCATGGCCTGAGCCAAAACCAAAACTCAACCGACTGAGCCACTCAAGCACCCCATTAAGATAAATATTTTTAAAATGTCGTTAGAAGTAAGTGAGGAGTACTTTTTCACTTAATCTGACTTTGGTTCATCTGAGTCCCTCTCTGTTTTAGTTTTTCAGGTTTTTTAATTGTACTTTGTTACACCTCTCATGCACAAACAGCCTACCTCTCTGCTCAACTCTCTTTCAACTATCAAACTACCTCTTTTTAGAATAATTTCTGTCTCTTTTGTTTCTCTAATCTCCTAGAGGAGAAATGAGAAAGATATCTACAGCAAGTCTTAGGAAAGAATCCAGATTTTTCTAAGGTAATATATTACTCTATCTGTTGGCAAGACTGTGTTCAAGTATTTGAATGATTCTGTTTCTTTAAATTGTCACACTCATGGCACCTTGCTCAAATTCATATAGCTAGTTGACATGGACCCAGGGCTTGGCACTGCCCATTTGGTTTTCTTTCATATGTATCATGAACTTAGGAGATGAATTGTTTATACACATGCATATTGTATGTGTATACATACACATTAGCAAGTATACATACACATACACATGTGTATACATGACATTAGCAAGTGTATAATAATTTTTAAATAAAAGCAATAATTACCCTTTGAAATTTAATTGTAGTAAAGTACTCCTTGAAAATGTGATGCAGTAATGAGCAGATATATGTATATATGTCTTTTTTTCTCTATTTGTATATTTAAACAATATCTCCTTTTAGTAAGTATCATTACATGCAGAGCCTGTCATAAAATGTTTTCTAGGTCCTTGTGGATAGCAGGTGATAATAATGATTTGTTTTTAGCTAGTGCTTCTTTAGTTTCTCAAATATTTTCATTTGGTATTCATAACAACCATGTATAATAAGCAGAATTGACTTTACCATCATTCTGTGGCTTAGAAAACTGGCCATGGTCAGAACCAGTGGCAATGCTAGAATTAGAACCCAAGCCTTTTGATGATGAATTTTGTTCTCTTTCTACAAAATCAAAGTGTTTCTTAAGTTACCAAATGTTGCTTAAAGACTTGTGGAGGAACAGGTTTTATCTCTATGCTCGATGCCACCCCTGTGTCCAGGACTGGCACATCTTAAGGGCAGAAAAATGCAAACCCAAGGTGAATGTGGGCCCTGGCAATGTAGCTAATATCTGGCAATATTGATTATTAATTCTTACTTCAATTTGTGGATCAAGTTTTAATTTGAACTGTTAAATATTATTTCAGAAATAATTTCATGAAAAATTACATCAAGCATTAAGGCACCGTACAGGACTATTTAATGATGGTAGGATTGTGGCTTCTGTCTAAGGTATACTAATCTATGTCTGATCATATCTGATAAATTAGGTGAGAGGCCTTTCTAGAAGCTCCTTTGCACAAGGACGTAGGGGCCTTCCAAGATCAGTCATTGAAGAAATATGTAGTTGTGCACAATGCATTTGATTAAGTAGGAAAGCCATGATTCTTGGTTCTGAGAAGGTGGAGGGAAGGGTGATTCTGAAACTGCATGATGTCTGTCACTTGGTTTTGTTCCTTGCCCCAACCCCACTATAAATAGATGCATGTGCCCTAGGCTGCTGCCAGCCCTTCTAACATTATTGTACAAACTAGGAAAAGGTACCTCCTTTGGTAAGATGTAGCCCCAGGAGTACAAAGCTCAGCAGCTCTGCAAGATAATATAGCCTTTGTGGGACTCCTCCAGGGAGATATAGCCCCTCACCAATAGCTTGGTCAGAAATGTCTGCACTAACAACCCCTAGCTGACTCTTCATTTGGCACAAATTGTATTCTCTTATATAATACCCCATACAGGCCCTATTTGGGGAGGTTATAAAATTATGCCTTAATAAGAACTAATTTCATTTAGACTATAGAATATTGACCATATTGGCAGCAGTGTGTAAGGACCCTTAAATAGAACTTAATATAAGGAGAGAGTGACATTGTCCTACTTTTAAATAGAAAACTGTGTTACATTGACAATTAGGAGACTTAAGTGACTCAGTGGGAGCAAGGGATAGTGGTGCCCAGCAGGCAGGGCCAAATGCAGCAGAGGCACAGTGGCAAATTATAAGTGTCCAACAGACAGATTAGTGCCCAGTAGGTACCTGTGGAAAATGGCAAGTACACAAAAGATTTGGTAATATTTAGCAGGTGCCACCAAGCTAAGGTCCATGGTGCATTGGACTAGGTGCTCAGAAAGGCAGTGGTAAAGTTCAGCAGGAAGGACTTGCATGTACATCTATGAAAAAGACCTGGAAACTTTCAGAAACACTTCCTGGGGGCAGAGTGAGGCAGTACCCTGTGTAGGACCTTAGAGGTATTGCCTTACAAGGTAGGAACTTAGGGAGGAGGAAACATTAGTGATATCTGGGTTTTTGCTATTGCTGCTTACCCATCTGTTCCCACAATCTGGTGAGAAGCCTGGAGTAACTCAGGTTACACAAATAAAACATTAGAGATACATTCCTTAATGCAGCTCATCCTTAATATTGTGCTTGAGGTCAAACATTAAAAGAATTTTAGAAAAAAATATCTGAAAGAAATATCTGAAAAAATATCTGTAGAAAAAATTCATTCCTATAGGAATACAATATTTTTCTTTTCTGAGAAAGAAAATTTGATAGGCTTGATACTTTTGTACAAGCCACATTCAGCTGATCCTATAATTAATTCCTAATATAAGAAGGAATGATCCTCCACACACCATAAATAACTTTAATAAAAGCAAGCTAGCTGAACAGGTGCAAATTGACAAGGAGGCGATGGGGGGGGTTCATTGCATAAGTGATGCACGAATAATAGGCTTTAGAATTTAACTGACTGGTCAAATTCAACGAAGAGGAAAATGACTTTTTGGGAGGTGAGAAAGTCACTTAGAAAAGTTCTTTCGGTATTTGGTTTAGTAATTAATTTTGGAGAGAGATGGCATGACGTAGTAAAAAGGTGATGGCATAACCACACAGCCATCATCGTCTTGTTCTAGGAAGTAGGTAGGATAACAAGGAATTATAGTCCAAAAATAACCATGCTTTTGGGTGGGCTGGCCTTGATGGGGTGGAAATAGGAGACAGCTTCATTCAGTCTCACTACTCTTCTTGAGTCTCTCTGTTGCAGGACTTCCCTCCTGCATCAAATCCTCCACTAGTGGTAGGTTTTTCCGTCACTCTTATGCATTAAGAACATTCCTGTTACTTTCAGCCAGTATATTAAAACACTTCTTAAAGGCATATATAGCACTCTTCCCAAGAAAAATCCTAATAAATATAGTTTTCTCCATCTCATTACATAAAGCATGAGTGGCCTAGTTAAATGAACGAGGAAATTGGAAGTTGTGAAAAATGGTCCCTTCATTTGTTGACTTTGTCCCCTGTCTGAGGTAATGTGCATTGGATCAGAGTCTTCCTAACAGAGACCATCTCCAGTTATAAATTATTTAATGGTCATCCCGTTCCAAAATAGCACTATTAAAAGAGAACCACCAATGCATTTGCTTTACATAATTAGAGCTTGGAAGGTGAGATAATCAGTGTCAGTAATTAAGTAAATTGGGACTTTTTCCTTGGAGGAGGAGAGCTTTTATCCTGCTTTTTGAAACATGCTAATCCCACTTCCACTCTCCTCCACTTCAAAGGCTTGGGTCATTGCAGTGACATTGCAGAGAGCTGCCTGGGGCTCTTTCTGCAAGCTCAGCTTGGCTCTGTCACTCTGTACCTCTCAGAGTCACTAGATACCAACTTTAATTCTTCCTGTTTTCAGACAGGCCATTGTAATGCCTTTATAGGTATTTAAGAGGCCAATTCTTATATTTTCCTTTCCAAAATTACTTTATCCCTCTCAATATAAAATAACACGTATCTTCAGGACGAAAGACAACCAGGTGACTCCCTAAATGTGGGTGAGTAACTAAGGTAAAAGCTACAATATTTCATGCTCTAATATGTTTTGTTTTTAAAGATTTTATTTATTTGTCAGAGAGAAAGCACAAGCAGGGGGAATGGCAGGCAAAGGGAGAAGCAGGCTCCCCACTGAGCAAGGAGCCCCATGTGGGACTCAACCCAGGACCATGGGATCATACCCGAGTCCAAGGCAGGTGCTTAACTGACTGAGCCACCAAGGCATTCCCATGCCCTAACATGTTTTATATTCAATTCCAAAGAGAGCTTTTGGAGAGAATTCATCACAAATATTTAAAGAAAAGTTAATCAGAGAAATTAGAGATGGTTGCTGTGAAATATATTGCCCTCTAATCATATTTATATGATAGAGTGTATTATATTACCTCTAAAATATATTATGTGTTACCTGAGGCAGAACTTACAACATAGAGCCATAAACTGCACATGGTCATCAGAATGGTAACTTATGGAATAATTACTGTATATGCCACATGCAGGAAAGATCACGGAATCCTCATCAGTCCTCGGAAGGTAGTTTCTTCCCTATTTTTATAGAAAAGGAAACAGAAATCCAGCTTCTTATAATTTCATATCTTAAGTTGCTTCTCATAATTTCATATCTAAATCTTTCTGGCTTTTTAGCCCGCAACCTTCTAATGCAACAGCCTGCCCAAAGAATAAAACAAATGCAAATAACTTTTCTTAGTACTTTATAAAGCAGTATGCAAGCCATCATTTATTCAATAAATATTTAATTTATAATTATATATTCTACCTCACTCCAGAAAGGATGAGGAAGCTTACCAAAGCAAGTGTAGTAAACCGAATAGGCTATCAAAGGAAAAAAAAAATAAATAAAGCAAAATAAACTACGTACAGGGAAAACAAAAGCAAAATAGGTGAAGCAAAAGAGATAAAGTTACTATGAAGTGTGTACAAAAGCTGTATTGCAAGTGTGGACCCAAAGAGCTTCATAATAAAAGGAATGTTTCTTGCCTTTTAGTCACAGTATTTGCATTATATCAGTTTCCAGTATTTCAACGTGTTCTTTTACTTCATAATCAAATATCTAGTCAACCAACACATGAGTATGGAATTGAGACCGATATGCTGCTTTGATATACTTACTAATTTCTATCTTTGTTGATTTGTTTTAAATTTATGGAGTCTGTGCTTTTTATCAATATCATAAACACTTCCAGTTTTCAGTTTTGAACTCTCTTTTATAGAATATGTACAAAATGCAGTAAGTATTCAAATAGTTCCAGGAAGACAGAGGTGCAGGCTGTCTACTGCACAAACTCAGATAGTGTTGGTGGCCAAGGGTAAACTGTTAGTTGGTAGGAAATGAAACAAAGAGACAGGAGGAAGCAGCTACTTAACTAGTGGCTAAAAACCAAAGCCAGACCAAACCAAAACAACCTCCCCCAAACACCCATCCCATTAGTTCAGCAAATGAGAAGTGGTTAAAGACTGTCACTGAATATTGTTTAAAACAGTAAGTTGTATAAAAGTTGAGCTTCAAAGACTCATACACAGAAACTCTTGTCACAGTCTTTCTGGCACAGTTGCTAGAAAGGGGTTGCAAATGTGTCCCACAGATCACAGAAAAGAGAAAAAAGAAATCAGTTATAGGTTTTACATTATCATGAAATTAGAAAAAAATCCATTGCCCAAGACATGTTTTCAAAGAGAAAAATGAAAAAATTTCTTTTTTCAAAGAAAAAAATATATGAATCCTTTAATCTCTCTCCCTTTAAGAGTTAAGAGGATGTCATTTTGGAAAGATAGGGTCAATGGGGATAATTGTTTCTTGTTTTCTACAACCTCTGTAATATAAAGTACAGAAATTTGACACAAAGACAAGATTGGCTTCTAAGCCTACCTAAGAGTCTGGAAACAAGTTTGTATTAGGTACAGATTTTTTTTTTTTTAATTTGTATTCAAGCATAGCATAGTTTGAAAGAGAAATAACATACATGAGGAGATAGTGATGCCACAATCAAGGAAAGATGGCATGGGATTTTATTTCAATCCTGGTTAACTATAGGTTATTATGAAGGGACTTTCAAGTGCCAGTTTGGTCTCTGAAGTAAGAACACCCACAGTAAAAGAGTCCATTCTATCATCATTATTAGTGTCCTGGGGGGGTGTCTTCATAATTTCTGTTATATCATTATGAACCTTGTCAATTTTGATTTTTTTTTTCAGTTGGAACAGAAAAAAATGAGAATTTTGGTTGTTTAGAAGACTTTAGGTAATTCTCTTTTTATCTGGGTTTAGCAAACTCAGCAAATTATATGTGTTAAACTCTTAGCCTAAAGCCATGAGAATTTCAAGGGAAATTAAATCTGTTTCTGATTTAGCTATACATTACTCATTGAAATATTATTTGGTAGAAAATGCTTGATGTCCAGAAACCTTATGAGCCATTTTATCATCTTTTTATTTGATCCAGGAAGTTGATTTTCATGGATAGTAAATAAAGTTTATATCTGGAAAGATGAAATCATGAAGTCTGTCAATATGGTTATTATAGTTTATGCCACCAAGCTTTCCAAACAGATTGATAAAATAAAAGCACTTTCGATAGGGCAGTTAAAGGAAAAGTTAAAAAAGGTGTAAAGAAGAGAAAAAAATCATTATAAAGGGAGAATTGTAAAATACATTGAGTTTGTTCTGAGCTTCCTGACCGCCAAGGCAAAAGGCAAATCAAACGGGTTTACGTGAAAGCAGTCCGACGCTATACTTTCATCTCAGATAGTGAACACATCGCATTATGAGAGCAGAAGCTAAGCAAGGAAACCAACACACCTGGAACCCCTTATTTAACAAGAGTTCTCAAAAGAAACGAAAACTTGAACTTTCTTGCAAAGTACTTCCTAACGGAAATAGCTACCTCCCTGTCTTTTTGAAATCATAGGAGAAAATTGCTGTGTGTGTGTGTGTGTGTGTGTTTACTGTAAACAACTAAAAAAAGGAAAACTGAGTAATTTGGTAGTTATGTGGAAATTTTCATTATATATTGAATTTTTATATGGATACCCCTCCCTTTTATTTTACTTTTTTAAAGATTTTATATATTTATTTGACAGAGATCACAAGTGGGCAGAGAGGCAGGCAGAGAGAGAGAAGGGGAAGCAGGCTCCCCGCTGATCAGAGAGCCGGATGTGGGGCTCGATCCCAGAACCCTGAGATCATGACCTGAGCCGAAGGCAGAGGCTTAACCCACTGAGCCACCCAGGTGTCTCTACCCCTTCCTTTTAAACCCTAAACTTCCAAAACAACAACAACTACAAACCCTAAACTTCCTTGTAAACTTTTTTGCAAGTTAACTGTCTTTTAAAGATGTTTTTGTTGAGACACTTGGGTGGCTTAGTTGGTTAAGCAGCTGCCATTGACTCAGATATGATCCCAGGGTTCTGGGATGGAGTTCTGCATTGGGCTCCTTGCTCAGCAGAGAGTCTGCTTCTCCTTCTGCCTGCCATTCCCCCTGCTTGTGCTCTCTCTCTCTCTCTCTGACAAGTAAGTAAAATCTTAAAAAAAAAAAGTTTTTTTTGCTCTGTCTTCCTTTTGACATTGGTTCTACTACCATTATATGATTTCAAAATTAAAAGAAACATTTATTTTGTTTTTAATTACTAATCACAAAAGCAATATACCCTTGCTATGAAAAGTCAAGAATGCCTACATCGAGTAAAGATAACATTCAAACAAACGAAAATCTCATTATTATGCCTATCTATATAACCATTAATAGTATCTCTTTCTTAACCTTTTCAGTGTATGTGTATATTTTGTATTGTAAAGTTTTATTGTGTTTTATTTGCTAAACCTCATAGAACTTGCATGTGGAATATTGAGACCAAAATCAACTGCAGAGATGCACTAATTTTACTGGATTAAAAACAGGTAGGTTTTATTTGCCATGAGATGTTCAGAGGTTACGACTTAAGGAATTTGACAGATAAATTCTGAACTCATATATTGGCAAGGGAAAATACAGCAGTAATATGGATTACTTGTCAATGGCGAAGAAACCCTTTTTGGAATTAAAAACATGAAATCTTTGGGTTAACCTATTCTGAGTTTTTTCTCAGCTTTCTTTGATCTTTCCTGGTCTTTGTGTCCCCCGCCCTCCTCTTCCCTTTGTGCTCTCCATTCCCTCTTCCCTATTTTAGATTTCTCTATAGCATTATAGCCTTCTAACTTCCTATATTATTTATTTACATATTTGTTTAATTACCAATGTTCCCACCAAAAGAATGTAAATCTACGAGGACTGCTGTGTTTTTATGTTTTGTTCATTGATGTGCCTAGATAGAATAGGGCCCACATGAACAATTTTAAAATGTGATCAGTTCAGTGTTGACCTGTAATATTTGACATTGAAATGGACTGTTTGATGAAGAAAACACCGTAGACTCTCAGGAGGAGCAAATTCACGGCACGCATGTCGCTACTTACCCATCCTATCTTATGGCAGACCTCACAACAACTCTTTTTTTTGTTATATAAGTTTTTTTTTTTTATGATTTTATTTACTTTTGAGAGAGAGAGAGAGCATGAGCAGGGAGAAGAGGGGCAGAGGGTGAAGCAGACCCTCTGCTGAGCAGGAAGCCCATTGTAGTACTTGATCCCAGAACCCTGGGATCCTGACCTGAGCCGAAGGCAACCTACTGAGCTGCCCAGGGGCCCACAACAATTTTTTTAATGCTAATCCATCACAGCATTCTTTACTGTTGAACCTGGGCATAGCTACATAATATTGGTTAAAAAAAAAGTGTTTCATACAAACACTACCAATTGAAAGGAGTTTGTACCCATTTGCTGTCTGGTTCTAGAATGTGGTTATATACTTCAGGGTTATCTTATCTATAATTGTAGGCATTTTCATTTATTAATATATTCTTATGTTCATTAATTTATTAGTACATTCACTTAACTTTTAGTGAATTGAGTACCTATTGAGTTTTATTACTCACCTAAACATTCAGGATACAAATGCCAATAGCACATGTTTTTTAGCTTCAAGATTAAGGGAATGGAAGACATTAGAATAGTTTCATCCAACTATTTATTCATGCTTTTAAAAATACTAAATAGTGCCAACCACGTGTCAGGCACTGTTTTACACTATGGGGATACAGATAATGTTGTGATGTAAACAAATAATTTTGCTATGTTATACATACCATAATAAATATAGGGTGCTATAGGCTACACATTGGTGGGTATTTGTGGATGGATGAAGTGAGGAAAGGACAGTGAAAGAGGTGATAAGTGAGCAACATCTTAGATGATGTAAAATAATTTTTCTAAATAGGAACTTTCATAACAGTTTCAAGAGGTGATCATTATAATGATAGCCACCATTTCATTTATATAGATTTTTACAATAAATAGCTCTTACATTGTCACTCTATGTTGCCTCATTTAATTCTCACAACAGGGCTTCCTGAGAATTCTATTTTATGTAGGATATAATCAAAGTTACCTATCTAGGATATGACAGAAAGGTTAGAGCTCCTATGCACTATACCATTCAGCATGATTGTAAGGAAGAGTAATTAAGAGAAAATACCAGGAGACAAAACTGAAAAAAGTTCTTCAGAGGTCTTGTGTATCCTGATAATCTTGGAATTTTATCCTCTAGGCAATAGGTAGTTATTAAAGATTTAACCCAATACTTCATATAAACCCAGGAGATAGTACTAAAGAAACTGAGAAGAAAAATATTCAAGTGCTTGCCACGTGCCACATAAGTCACATTCTTAATTTATTTTAATTCACAAAATAATCCTTTTAAGTCATTTTGGGAGGACGCCTGGGTGGCTCAGTGGGTTAGGCCTCTGCCTTCAGCTCAGGTCATGATCTCAGGGTCTTGGGATCGAGCCCCGAGTCGGGCTCTCTGCTCAGTGGGGAGCCTGCTTCTCTCTCTCTCTCTCTCTCTCTCTCTCTCTCTGCCTACTTATGATCTCTGTCTGTCAAATAGATAAATAAAATCTTAAAAAAAAAGTCATTTTGGGGTGGCTGGGTGGCCTAGGGGGATGGACCTTTGCTTTTGGCTCAGGTCATGATCCTAGGGTTCTGGGGTTAGAGTCCGCTTCTCCTTCTCCCTCTGTGTCTGCTCCTGCTCTCTCACCCACTCTCTCATAAATAAATAAAATCTTAAAAAAAAAGAAATTTCCCATCATAAGAAAAACAGTTTGTAACTATGTGAGGTAAAGGATATTAAGTAAACTTAATAATAAGTTTACTGAATAAATATATGCTTTTATATATACATAAATATCATAGGTATATTATTATTACTTGCTATTTATTTAGCAATATATACAAATACCAAATCATGTTGTACACTTGAAACTAATACAATGTTATATATCAATTACATTTCAAAAAAAAGTAAATTTGAAAAAAAAAGACATTTTGTAGAAGACAAACTTGAGCCTTGCAAAGGTTAAGTAATTGCCCCATGGTCACACAGCTATTGCTGCTACAGAAATAGGCATGGTAGGTTTCAACCTAAGCCTTGACTCTAAAGCACCTGTCCTTTACGGCATGCTTGAATTCTTCCTAAGAACATCTAACTGATGAGGGTGGAAAAGCAAGCAAAAGTGCTCTTTGGACATTTCTGCTGAAGTACAGTTCAAATGAACCTTGCCAGTTGTCATCAAATGATTATCATTATGTACATTTTTTATACAAGTTAGGGGTTGTCTTTAGTATATATTTTTTAAGTCTAAAAATATGTCCCCCAAATATATTTTTGCTTTTAATTTTTAAATTCACTTTTTTTTTTAATGTACCACCAGGCAATTTGATCATTGACTACTACTCTTCTAATAGAGTTATACTTATTGTCACCCTACACAATGAATATTATAAGAAGAGTTGATTTTCTCCTTCTGGTTGGAGGAAGACAGTAGGAAAGGATAATCTTTGCCTTTCTGAGGGTAGGAAAAAAAGCCCAACTTATTTGCTACTGGAATTTCTCTTTGTCACCTATGTGATTACTGACAAAGGAATTAACTGCTATTGTTTTTCAAAAGTTCAAGAAGATGAGGAGTATTTCTATTTTTTTTTTTTTTTTTTGGAGTAGTTCTGGGCAACCTCAAGATCTGTCCCTGAAAAGTAAAGCTTTGTGCCTTCTCATGTCTATCTCTATGTGCTTGGGACTTGCACATCACACTGTAAAATTGAAATCATTGCCTGAATTACTCCATCATTTTGTTCTTTCTTAGTTTCAGTTATCTTGGTAATTTAAAGGAGCAAAACTCTCTAGGCTGGACTCCAGATACTTGCTGTTTAATCTCCTCTTCCCTTTTAGGGTATAGCGTGGTTTGACAAATAAATCAGTGGTTTTCACTGGATTTAGAATTTTAAGGAAGATATTTTTTCTCCATTTTATTAAGTTCCAAGTTACATTTGCCACTATAGAAAGAGACACGTAAATATAGTTAGAAAAAGATATACTAAGCGTTCTTTTTGATATAATGTTTCTTGAGAAATATTACCATGAAGTCTAAAATAACAATTTTTATTCCCCTGATTTAATAATCATTATTTACTTTATTCATAGAGAGGAATAAATTCAGTTCCTGTGCGTTAAGTTTCAAACATACTCTGAAGCCCAAAATGTATATTACATTTTTTCAGGAAGGTAACTTGAAGGTAGTTAAAAAAACAAACTTGAAAATATTTGCTTATGCAGTGTGGGCTTTCAAAAGTTATTTTTAAAGACTGAAGAATTAAGCACCTGTCGTTTTTGCCAGCTGGTGTAGATGTTAAAAATTACTGTCACTCTTCCGCCTGCTACTCTATTTTGCACCTGCTACTACTTGAGTTATGGGCATTTCACACATGGTAATTTAATAAGGTTAAGTCCCATGATCGTGTACAAGATGATATTCCATTGGGAGTTAAAACAGTTTTATAAGGTCTTGAGGGAAAAGCATTAAAGCTGAAGCTTGAGACTAAAAAGTTAGTACCTTGTAGACATCACATTTTTCTAATTGAAAAATGTTAAAGAAGTAGATGATGTGAAATTTAGCTACATATTCCAAAACAAAAATGAGTCTTTTATGATTGGCCTATTTATGCCAGTCAACTTCTCTACATGGTGAACATTCATCATTTTTAAAAAACATTTTTATTGCCTGATATAACAACCAAATATAGATATATATTGAAACCTAATGCTTTTCAGTATGATATTCATGTGCCACATTTAGCTACTGAAATCAATTAAAAATTTAATTTCACAGTCACACTAGCCACATTTCAAGTACTCAGTAGCCACATGTGGCTAGTTAGTGGTTACCAAATAGGACAATGTACATATCTATACATTTCTGTTTTTAACTGCAAGTTGTATTGGACAGTGCCATGCAAAATTTCCAGATCCTGTTCTTAGGCAAGCATGACCTTAAGGATCTTGAGGCCATGATGAATTTTCCTTAAAAGAGGGATTGTGTTGTCCCAACATCATCTTGGCTACAAAAACATGGGTCAGTTTGAAGCTGTTGCCTGCTAGAATCTGAGTGACTTTCACTAAAGATGGAAGGAACACATGGACTTAAAGCGCCCAACATCAGGAAAAACCTTCAGCTTCCAAAAATGGATAGGCAAGCAGGTACTTTTCAGAGATTTTATAATCCTATATATTACAGAAGTCTTTTTGGAAAGTGAAAGAACTATTTATCACTTTCTTTCTTCTACATAGTTGATTATTGCAAATTCTGCCTCTATTCTAAAGGAAAAGTGATACATGATAGCATTATGAGATGGCAAAGTAAGTTTACCCTCTGAACTTTCCTAACCATTGGTCTTACCATTTAGGACATGTATTAGGAGACTGAACCAAAATTCAGGGATATGGACATGCAAAGTAGCAGGGATCATAGCAGGAAAGAGAATATTAATAGACAGGATCTTGAGTTCCTGAGTAATAATTTTATCTGCAGAAGTTTTTTTTTGTTTTTTGGGTTTTTTTAATAACCACTGAAAGGTCACTTTAAATTTTAACCTTGAGGACATTCAGTGAGAAGAAGCAATAGCTTATTAGGCCTTTTTCTTTTGAATAGGACAGATTGTCACTAGAAGTGATAGGTCAACCCACATATATGATGATTTACACAAAACTGAGAAAATCCGCTTTAATCTTAAATTACCTGGATAGTTTATATTAAGATGTCTCTGATCCTATCTGAATTTCCTCAGTTCTCTATCTCACTTTTCCAGTGATGATGATGATGAGTATTCACTTTGTTATTGGTATGTAGACTGAAGTGATTTCTTCTCTAAAAGTTTACAATTCATCCATATTCTGTACAGTAACAAAATAATTGAAAATTTAAAAATTACTTTCTCTAAGCAAGAAAATAAAAAACACAATGCAACTGGAACATTCCAGACTGACCAAAATTATTTATTGATTTCATATTTTAAGGCTGTTCATTGACCCCTAGTGAAAAAGGAAGAGTGGTGCTTGAATTTGAGATTGTCAGTATTTATCCTTGTCATCAGAGCAGGAGACACTTGATTTGTGTGGTATGAATACAATTCAGAGAGGAACGTGAAGTGTATAAAAGTTCAGGGAGTCTTCAGTCTAGAACGGTCCACATTGTTTTGTTTTCTGAATGATGGTAAGCAGTTCTGGACAGTAAGTCATGGGTGTTATTGCAGTGAGGTTCCAGCCAGTCTTCGTAAACAATGCTTGATCTGGAAAGGAAAAGGGAAATTGAGTTACATGTTGATTGCATCTTCTCAGAGAGAAAGCTGAGGAGGAAATAAAGTGAAGTGCAAAAGAAGAAAAAGCACGGAACGAACCAGCACTTTGATGGTAAGCCATTTCATACTTATAATAGCCTAGATGCAAGTGCTTAACTTCAAGCTGTGATAACCTGGTTTTCTAGAGCAGTAATTGTTAAAAACTATATCAATTATTTAAAGAAAATAGGCTCATACTTTTATTAGTGTGATGTTTCAACTAAATTCATTAACTAGTCTCTGGCTTGTTGAATCTCCACTGCAAAATTATAGTACAATCAAAACTAAGGTTTATAGACGGCAGCAAAGACCTCAGAAATTTTTGCTTCTATACTCATACAAAAATGTTCTATTTCCTTTTTCTTTTTTTTTTTTAAAGATTGTTTTATTTGAGAGAGCCAGCAAGCAAGCAGGGGGAACAGCAGGCTCCTTGCTGAGCAGGGAGCCTGACGTGGGGATCGGTTCCAGGACCCCAGAATCATGACCTGAGCTGAAGCTTAACCAACTGAGCCACCCAGGTGCCCCCAAAATACTCTATTTCCAAGTAACCCATTTTGGAGTTGAAATGAGTTGAAAGGAGTTGATATTTTCTGGTTAATGTAAATAAATTTTAACTAAAAACTAATACTAATTATGTTTACAGCACATAAAGTGAAGCTGTTGAATTTTTTAAAAACACAATATTGAGAAAGCCTTATATAATAAAAAAACAAATGGGTATTTACCTTGGAAGCTCCATTTAATTGGACATGATATGCTTGACAAAAGCTGTGGGCATAATACAGACAGTTTAAGTTAAAGACCATCAAGTTTAATGAAAGAGAGGTTTAGCAAGTAAGTTCAATCTTAATTTTTCTTAGCTGTAACAGGAGCATTTATTGTTTTAAGCTCAGTACAGTCCACTATTCTTTATCCTGGGTTCATGGCCTTTCCCCTGACTTTGTAAACTTCATTTTTTGAAGAAGTAGTACATTCACATGGATAAAAGTTTTTTTTTAAGAGTATGAAAGGGCTTATAACAAAAACGAAATATTCCACATCAGTGTCTCCCATCTACCTAGTTTCTCTTTAAAGCAAAGCTGGTGAAGCTATTATGCATGTATAAGAAAATCAAATATCTGTTTCTAAAACTCTTTTTCACCCTAATGGTGGCATACTCTACAAACTCTTTTGCATTTGCTTTCTGACTGAATGACCATAACCAAGACTATCATTTTGGAGGGGAGGGGCCTGTAGGGAATTTCATTTTGTAGGTATACCAGAATCTCTTTGATACACCCTACATTGGTGGACATTAAGTTGTTCAAATATTTACCAACAACACAGTAATGAATAACCACGTATCACTCATCTCACTTGAATGCAAGTATATCTAAAAACCACATTGCATGATGTAGATTTGCTAGAATTATTAATATTACACCACCATATCGGGATTTTAATGATAGACATTCCCAACAGGAATACATGAAATTACCTGCTTTCACACCCTCTCCTCAACCCAAAGTGCTGTCAAACTTTTAATCTTTGGCAGTCATTTTATTGAAAAATGGTATCTCCATGTAGAAATCTGCATTTTTTTATAGTAATGAAGTTTAGCATATTATATTTATAGATACTTTTATTTCTTTTTCTGCAAATTGTTTATGTACTTATTAATTTTTCTATTGGGTTGTAGTCTTCTTACTAATCTGCAATAGCTTTTTTTAATTAAGAAAATGAGCTTTTGCTGATACTGATTGCTTTTTTTTTATGGTTTGCTATTTGTCTTTTGACTTTGCTTCTGGTGGCTTTTGCCATATGGAGCTAAAAAAATTATGTGGTTGCATTTATAAAAACTTGTAATGCCTTCTGGGTTTTTATCAGTGTTAGAAACACCTTCCCATTCCAAAAGTTATAAAATAATTTGTCCATGGCTTTTATGCTTTTAGCTCTTACATTTCAATTTTTGAACCATTTGAAATTTATTCTGATATGAAATCCAGGTCTGACTTTATTTTCTAGATGACTCTTCACCTGTCCAAACAATATTTATTAAATGATTCTTCTTTTATGTAATGTATTTATAGCAATAACCAAATGTAAAATGTTATTTATGGGAAAAAGTGAAGTTTAATCAAGATTGTCAGTAAAGATGTGCTTAGCTGACTGTTTTCCTTTTCTTCTGTCCTCTCCTCTCCTCTTCTTCCCCTCCTCCCTACTTTCCTTCCCTCCTCTTCTCTCTGCTTTTCTTTTCTTACTTTTCCCCAAGTCATTAGATTTCATAAGTCTACATTTACATCAAAGCTATCAGTATAGCTTT